>JAANSN010000619.1:0-51371 GCA_036850665.1 Dicranocentrus wangi
TACTTTTTGACACAAATGTGTGACCCTAATAAACCAACTAAGTAGTTGTAACTTGTGCCTAACTTATATAATTTGTAATGTTAGTGTTAGTACATTATCCTTATGTTGGAATTAGAATCTCAATTAAACATTCAACATTGCAATAGCCTTAAGAATTAAAGAAAGGTATTTTAAACATATTGGGCCCTTTCAATGTATTGTTGTGGCAATTCAAATGCAAAATTAAAAAATTACCATTTCACGTCTTCCTCCAAGTCAATTTGTTAACAACTCGATATATTTATTTAACTCGTAATGCTCCGTTTTGGTCAAGTACTTAACCACAACCACTATTACGCCGTCGCATTATTAGTGCTGCAGTTTTTAATATGGGGATTACATTAATACGCAGTTTGTGGTTTCGTTCATCTCCTTACTTGGTAGTAGTCGTCGTCGTCAGTGATGAACTTGATACTGTTACATAGCGTACATATGAAAACTGAATTCATATACCACTTGTTCATGTCAACGTGCAACAACATAGCCAGAAGTACAGAAATTTCCTCAGATTGGTAAGAATACTAACCGCAATTTTAACGTGTAAATTAATTATGTCTGATAGTCCAGCACAGTAAATTTATTCATTTTCAATTTGGAGTATTTGAAATTAGGATTTATTTCGACAAACCAAACATTTTGCTTTGTTGTATTCGGACTAGTTAGTGCTAGTTTGGCAATTTGCATAGGCCGGATTTAACTATAATCATGTATTACGAGGATGTTGCCAAACAGAAAAAATCTCATTATTTTCAGCATTTGCGAAAGCAAATACTGCTTCACATTGGAGCAGCAATCGCAGTTGTATTTCTTGGAGGAGTCGCTGTAGCCGTAGTGTGGTTAGCAGGGAGCGGAGGTCTAATTAAGGAAAAATCATGCTTTTGTCATTTTTAAACTAATTAATCATGTATTCACAACTTAAATATAACTTATACTTTTAGGGTCAGATGCAAACAAAGCCAAGGAGACTCTCTACGATGACCCTAAAGGAACTACGGAAATTTCCCCTGTCGAGACAACCCCACCAACTGGAGTGTGCTGTTTACCAGACACCCATGGAAAGTGTCAAGACGGCACAGACAGCACACCTTGCTGTGGAACCCAAAGCTGTAATTTCTGGTGCTGCTCGTGCATAAGCTGTTGGAAGAAGCGTTCGAGGAGGGACACCTCACATTTCCAAAGTGGTGGCGGTGGCGACCCACTGGAAAGATTTGATAAAGACGAGGATGGTTTTCTAAATAGGAATGAGGCTATGGCACTCCATGGGGCATGTGGAAATGTTACTGTAGCTGAGTTTAATGAAAAGTTTATCGAGTTTGATAGAAACCATGATGGGCTCTTGAGTCTGGAAGAAATAAATAGTTAAAATATTAAATCTTATGTTGTTTGTTAGCCCATCTAATGCATTAAACAATAGTATTACAGACTTACGAGGCTTGTAATGAAATCAGTAATGGAATGTGTACTTTTATTATATGCTATTTGACATCCATTAAATTTAAATAATTAAATGAATAGTAAGTGTTGGGAATCGGCAGAAGCCCGGAGCCCTCTTAATTTGACTATCTTTCTTATCTCCTCTTCTCAATTGAAGAGGAGGAAAATGTTGTATGCTGTCCATGTTTTAGCTGTCCACTAACTCCACTTTTTTGTCATTTAAAATGTACAGGAGAACCTCTCAACGCTGAGAGGTTCTCGTTCACCTCAATATTATTTAGTTTATTGACTCCAAAAGGAGTCCAAGGCTAAGTATTTATCCATTTTTTTCTTTCTAGATATTTTTTGGCTTCACGCCACTCTTGCTTTAGGTTGTGTACTAAAAGGTACGCAGAAAGGTTTAGCAGTCACTTTTTGGGAGACAATCCCATTTTTTTTGGAACAGTTAGGGTTTTCGGAGTTCCACTCCAAAATTGTTTAGCTGTTTTTACTAGGAGGTTTCCAGACACCTCCACTTTGTGTAATTTGGAATCTAGTTCCCTATTCTTTGTTTTCAAAGTGAAATAAAACTTAAAGTTTATTGCGTGTAAAACTCGCGTTTTCCGTCGGAATCATCATCATTCTCATCCTCCTCATCACCCATTTCACCGTGAATCACTCGAATTCCTGGCCAATCCAGCGTTCCGAACCTCTTTTATAAATAATTTTTGGAGGGCATCGGGTTCTCGAACATTTCATCTCGAACCCTGTTCAAAAACCCTGTCTGTCCCCGACAGTAAGAAAACATGTCAAATGGATTATGTGATTGTGAAATAACGTACGCATACCTATATCAATTGTCCATCATTAGCAGAACTCTTTCAGAGGCACAGTCACAATTTAGCAAATTCTTGAACTGCGGAAAATTCTCAGGACCCCAACAGCCACACCCCAGCACCACAACCAGAGCAATATAGGCAATTACACTTGGAGTAAGTTTTATTAAGGGTTTTATTGCAGCTAGTCCGTATAAATCGCGAGGCGATGCATGATTTCAACTTGTATTCGTATCTTGATCCCGAATCATGAATGCAGACTCAAAGCGAATAGCCTCCATCTCCGGTTTTAAAGTTACAAACAAAAATTGGTTCTTTGTGAGAATAGTTTCACAGTTTGACAACTAATACATACTATAGGTAACAGCGAATGAATAAAATACAGGCGATTGAAAATAGATAAACGGTAATTCCGATTTAATGTGTGTGTGTAAAAAGAATATTAATATTATGTGTGTAAATCATAATTCACAAATTTCTTTTGTTTTAAATAGCATTAACAGCAGAATTCGTCACATGTTGCATTCGCTATCCAGTTTGTATACGCATAAGGGAGTCGTGTAGTTACGAATAATTTTATTCATGATATCTCAGACTGTCCCCACTTACGCGATCAGTAAAGCAAATTAAATTCTAATAAATAGTACGCATCACATTATGAACTACTTATCCTAATCCTATCCCTTGTAACTAATCATTAATGTGATCGTGTAGTTGGCAATGGTATCCATCATGTCCAAAGCGGTTCTCTTCCGAGCTATGAAAAAGGGCCCTAACGTAAATCCTATCGGCATCATCCCCCTTGCCTGCTTTCTCCCAACTTTCCCCAAATTCCTCCTCCAGAACAAAAGCCCTTTTTCAGAATTGATGAGTGGCTGGGCTGCATGATGGCAGAAAAATAATATAATAGCGTAAATACTCAGCCCTGCAATATCCATGCATAAGAATACATCTTTGTATTCAATGTAATCGTATTGGTGTATCACAAAAGCGCAGTAGTTACCACAAATGGCTAGACCCATTCCCACCGTTGCCATTGTGGGTAAGAAAAGGCACATGTTCTTGTTTGAAATTGTCATCAAAAAGAATAGGGTTTCGTGGACGCGACAATATCTTTCAAAATTTGCTTTTAATTTGAACGACGAACTGCCGTGACAATGGCTAAGATTTGAAATTGATCTTGTCTCAAAAAAGTCACAGCATGTCAAAATGTACGCGATGAAAGGACCCAAATATGTAATTGCAACTAAAGTCATAAAGCCATATAGAAAGGATGCCAAAACCTTTCTAATTATAACATAATCCTGGGGTAGGTCCTTGAACACTAAATTAATTGGATCATACGGCCTCAAAAGCGGGTATGGGATGACAGCCATAGGAAAAATGAAAATGCCAAATCCAATCAGATAAGATATGAGTTCAGGAATATCAGGTTTTCTTGGAGATATCGGCCAAGGCCACCCTGTCGTTAAAAAAATGCGAATGGTATATAATTCATATAGAGGGTTGATTCAATTACAAGTTATGTACAGCTCATATTTAAGAAAACAAATACGCAACATACCCAAGTTTTGAATGTCCCCAAATCTGAAAATTGCTGTTGACTCGAATGCAAATGATTTCGGATCCTTGTTCAACGTGTAGGCCACTGACAGCGCAAATGCTGTAATGCTAGGTACGAAAATGTACAGGATAACCTCTTCAGGATTCGTGTATTGGGATTTTCGATTTAAAAGTTTGAAAGCGTGTACCACGGAGTAGGTAAAGCCAACGAAAATCCCGGAGATTGCTGAATACCACACCCACATCTTGTATTTTGACGAAAAGCTCGGATTGCCATAAAAACGATCTGTTTCGGGGTTATATAGCAATGGTTGCTTCCAAAACTGCTGGTAAAGCAGTTGCACATTTAAGTATCCTACTCCAAAACCCATTCCTTTTCTTTTCTTGAGGTCTAATATACTTTCACCACTTGAACTAGACAGTGATCGAATTTGCATGCGGTCCGAAGTGAGCAGGGCTTAAGTTGCAATGGATCCTTGACCCTAGATTTGTCTACGTATAGCGATTTTTGAAATGTTCTTGCTTCCTGTTTAATTAAATTTTGAGGAGAAAACTAATCAAATGGACATGGTTCAATTTCATCGAGGAGGCGCCACACTACCTTTTCTAATCCTTAATGCTTACGTGGAAAATTAAACAAGCCGACTCAAGTTTGAAGTATCCTTGAAAGTATATAGATTAATTTAAACCGCAGGCAATTTGGCAGTATAATATAACACGTCACCGAATTGTATATCCTTCGTTCATGTAAGATTTTATAAGTTCATTCGTTTTTATAAGTTTCTAGCTATCAATCGTAAAAGGAAAGCTAATTTTCATGCTTGATTTTCTTGCTACATAGAGTGCTGACATAGTTGGTTTAATTGCCAATAATGGATGACAAGCTGGACTGAAGCCAAGAGCCTTCAACTACCGTTTCATAATTGCACTTTGAGTTAACATGAAGTAGCTTGAGCGAGGGGAAAATATTAAACAACTAAAGTTAGTTTGTGCAAATCCTTGAACTTGAAAGAGTATATTCAGCTACAGCTACTATAGGTTGCTGCAAGAAATATCACAAGCAAAGTTTTATTGATCGTCTTTATCCTTTCCAAATTAATTTTAAGGTTTCTTTGGAAATCGTGGAAAAAGTATCGCCGTTGAAGAGAGGTGTGGCTTTGCAGAAACGATTTAGATTTGCAAATTGAAAAAAGCATAATTTTATTGAATGCAGCTGGGAGCATAAAATGTAAAGCCATTATCAATCAAATATATTAAGCACGTTTCTGAGTCATTGTATAGTGACCTACTATACACGCTGAATACTGAATTCAATAGTTTAAGTGTAAAAGAAGTAGCATACATGTGTGAAATAATTATACCGGACATCATATTTATCTTTTTATGGAATTTATCGCAATCATATTTCGAAGGAGCACAAATTAGGAGCATTAGGTATTTTTCACGTTTTGTAAGGTTTTGTGCATGCAGTAACAAAACAAGTAGATGATTATCAAACTTCCCGTTTGCAAAATGGATAACATGAATAGATTTACGTACGTATACCTATCGGATGATAACGTATTCGTGCACGCTCTCCCGCTTTCGTAAATTAAAAGTACAATAATTACGTTTTTTTTCATAAAAGTATTCATTTTCGAAGCAGTGTACTTAAAATATATTTCAAAGGCATCCAATTGTATTCTACACCTAGATATACACAAGGAGCTATTATAATTACGATGTAAATTGCTGCATTTCTGGCATTTAACTAGAGCAAAGGAACACAGATTGCAAATTGCAACAAAGAAATAGTCATTCTTTGCTCCTCATCATCATTTGAAATCTGTCAGCATTAATGTGATTGTGTAGTATCCATCATGTCCAAAGCGGTCCTCTTGCGAGCTTTGAAAAACTGTCCCAACGTAAATCCATACGGACACATGGCCATGGCTTGCTTTCTCTCAACTTTCTCCAAAAATCTACCCCTCTAGTAAAAAACTCCGTCTTCGGAGTTGACCACAGGCTTGCATGCATTGAGAGATGTTACAAACGCAAAACAGTGAAATTTATATTTATACTAAATTTATGAAAGCATATTCCTTGGAATTCCAAAGCGGAGCATTCTCGAGATAATGTGGCAGGACTTAGGATTGGCCTTTGGCTTGAGATACGTCACGTCAGTCGACTGGTCTCCAATGCTCATATCTAGTGAATTGCGAACACATAATTGATTAATGTTGTACCTTAATCGAGATTTTGGCAAATGAGACAACCTGAGTGTATTTGATAATTTCATATAATCGAGAAAGATGTTAAGGAAAAAATTTACTGTTTCCTCAATGAAAATTGTTTAGGATACACATCTACCTATGTATATGACACCTGCTAACCTAACATACATAATTTCCCAATTCTGTCCTCTAATTTTAACTGCTTTGCATTAGAATGCATCGAAAATAACAAAATGACTTGTTCCTCATTTTAAGAACAACTCATTTTTGGGATTTTTCTTTTATTATATAATCGTATGCAAAAGGGGTTTCTGGTTATTTACTTTCGATAACCAACACAATTCTTATACTTCAGCCTAATTAAGGACGTAATGTTACTGTCTATAATTAATTGAATTCATTTTTTGACGTAAATAGTATTTCTAGAGGTGATTTGGGCTCATTGTCGAAAGTAGCTTGGACATTTTTGTTACAAAACCTAGATTTTTTATTACACAATTTATAAATATTAAGTTATCCAGACAGTCAATAACCCTCCTTCGTCTTGCTTAAATCTTCATACATTTCCAATTCCTCTATTAACAATAATTTAGATAAATACATACCTTCGCAAAACCAAACCATTTATTAATACAACGCTTAAGAGAAAAAATAGACAAATTACGGCGAGCGGATATTTCTAAAAATAAATTATGTTAGCAAGGGCGACGAAAGTTTCGACGAATTCATTTTAATTTCGATTCAGATTAACGGATTAACCAACTAGAGTTCATGCAAATAATAAAGTATTTATTAACATGCAGCTACAACATAACACGACGCACAACAATTTACAATGTTCAACTAATTTACAATTAGTCAATTGTCGGCAAATCCGTTTCCATCGGTGCTCCTCCCGTAACTGAGTTGGCTCGAGTAAACTTTTTGCAGTAGAGCTTTAAATGTTGCTCCATATACAGTGCTTTCTTGCCGCAGTACTTGCACTGGTTTAGACTTAATTGTTGCTGTTGCTGCCTTTGCAATGAGTGGGACATCACAACTGGGACCAATGACGGATGATATTGTGTTCTCGCAGCCCCTCCCAAAATTGAATGCTTTTCTATCCTATGATTTCCAAGTTCCACAGCATCTTTCACGGTAACTCCACACAAATCGCATGACAGTTGCACCACTGGCTTCAAATTAGGACCACTACCTCTTGTCCTCAAATTTCTCGTTTTAGGGTTTGGAATACTCACTCCACCTTGTTTGGAACTTTCCCATTTACTTCCACTAGTTCCTGCACGACTTCCCGTACCAGCATTGCTCCCCTGACTTCCGTGATACGTTAAATGATTTTTAAATTCTCTCACTTTCATAAATTTTGCTCCACACAAGGGACACTTGTGTTTCCATACACTTCCCGTCATATCAATTGCCTGGTGAGGTTGGTCAGAAACGCTGCTACTATTGGATTTCACTGTTTGCACAACCGCCACCGCCCTTGGATATTCCGCTACTGTTTTTTTACTTTGACGAGAATTTCGAAATCCAGCGACATCGAACGGCTTCTTCCCAATATCAATCCCATGTCTTCGTTTAAGGTGAAAATGAAACAGGCTTATATCTGAAGTTCTCTTGCACAGTTTACACGCTACTTTTTCACCAGTACCAGTGGTCGACAAACTAGGTACGTCGTTGCAGTAGGTTTTCATTTTCTGCATCCATTGCAGGTACGCCGGGTCACTAAAGATAATCAATATTTAGATATTCTTTATAACAATTGATATATTTTTACAAAATCCATATAGAATATTATGCAGAAACTTATTGAATAAATACCTTCTCGGTTCTCGTACTTGTTTTCCTTTCAACCCAGTGTCACTATCGCTATCACTCGAACCAGAAAATTCACTTTCGGTTGGATTTTCACTTGACAAATCCTCAAATTCCTCAACCTCAGGGTCCACCACCACTTCCTCCATCTCTTCCGCAATGTTATATGACATCCATGGATAAGGGATTGTTTCAGGTGGGAGGTGTTCTATGAAGGCAATATAAAATAAACGAGTTAAACCAAAAATCGTAGAACGTTCTCAACCCATTTATTTAGCCAGTGATTAATTATTTAGATAATTATTTCGATTTTCGAATTCGAATATAATATAGCAAAAATTACTACCTTTAAAATAGTCCCTAATCTCATTTCTAATGTTTAGCAAGCCGTCATCATTGCTACTATCATCAAAAACAAAACTTTGCCGTAGCTTCCCCTCCAAGTGATCCTTACACGCTTTCAGATTCGCTTGTAACTGCACAACTTGCTGGTGGATTAGGAACGCCGCTTGCACAACTTCAGCGCAGGCGTCGCAAAGGCCATACCATTCCCCCGGGTTAATGAACGTTTTCCGAAGCAGCTTGGCACATTCCAACGAGGGGAAATTTAGCACGTGTCGAAGCAAAAATACTGAGACCATGTGACTCCGAATACATTCAGTCTCATCCGGCGGCGGGACAGATTCAGCAGGTTCTTGCTCCCCGTCACCTCCTCCACCTGGAGGGGGAGGAGCGGCAATGTTGGACAGCTGAGTGATTCCCAAACTCGAACAAATCAGACACATTTCCTTCTTGGTCTCCCCATCTCCAAATAGTCCCAATTCCTTTAGAGGATCATCATCATAAGCTTGAGGTGGAGCTTGTTGAGCCCCCTCAGGTGTATCCTTAATTTCAGAAGACGACGGCAGTGTGGGTGGTGGACATTCCCCTCCTCCAACAGAGTTCGGTATCTCCAGTGGCACTTCCTCCATAATATCAAAAATTCGTAAAAATTAGCAAAAAAACTCAGAAAAGTCAGTGATTTATTTTAGCAGAATTATATATTGTTCGAGAAAGAAGTGCGAAAGGGAAAGGACGCGAACGCAGGCAGGTTTGGGCAGGTTGTCAACTTTATTTCTCCTCCAAAACATTCTTCTTGTTTATATGGAACTAGAACCCCGGCAGTGTATTGGGGCATCGTGAAACATTCTTTTCCCATATATTCTAAGTGGACCTCGCCTGTCAGCTGCTGAGAATCCAGCCTTTTTTGTCAACACAAAAGAGATTTATATATTTGGCGAGTGATGTGATGATTGTGATGTGATGGATGATGATGCTCGCTCACCTGCAGACTTGCTTTTTTGTTGTTGAAAATGATAATAATTTTGCTCAAACTTAATTAACTAATTAATAATTGAGTACTTAATTGATTAGCGAAATTTGCAATGAGTCGGAAACAATCCAAAGACTTTGTGTGCATCATTTGCCTCAAGCAAGTTGACGTGTTTAACGTGGCAAAGAGTCACTTTCTGCTCGAGAATTTCCTCAAGGCATGCTTCCCACTTTTTGGGATTGACGCCATCGACCTGTTCAAAAGTGAGGAGAAGAAGTCGGGATTGAGGATATGGAAGGCGCCGTTGCTGTGCAAGGGTTGCGAAAAGGTGTTGAACCTCATCCGGGTCATGCATGTACACATGACGGCCCTGGAGAAGAAGCTTTTTGGAGGGATTCAGGAGCTGGGAGAGATTTTGAACGGGACTAAAACATCACTTCCGACAAAGCCGACGAATGCTGTGATTAAGAGATTGGCGAGCTTGCTTGGAGGGGTGGTTCCCTACTCGGATATTAAACAGTTTCGGGAGGAATTGCTGACTAGCTGTGAGAAGAAACACCTATATACCTATATATAGGGGCATAATACTAACGCTAAGCGTATATATCAAAGGGTCATCCAAATGGAATTAAAACATTTTGTCAAATTCTATTTTTACAGGTGAAGCCCACGCCAAGAAGGACACTCGACTGCTGTCCTTCGGGAAACCTGTACCGCAGAGGGGTTTGGGAGTTTGTAGGGAAGATATTACCGATACATCCTTGCAGGAGGCAGAGGCGTATCTCTCGGGAATTGACCTATTTGGAGATACAATTTTTAATCAGACTGATGACAATGACTCATTTTTTGGCTGTGGAAATATTACTACCGACGACGGGCTAGATATACACGACTTGTACGAGAATGAACCAGTTTCAGCAGCCGAATCTGGGGGATCCGAAAGTGAAGATAGTGAGGAGGATGGCGACAGTGAATCTGGTTCTTCAAGTGGTAGTACGTCCAGCGGTAGCAATAAAGTCAATCCCCCATCAACGAGTAATACCTGCAGGCGCCCTGATATCTGTGAAAATAACCACTGTGCCCTCTGCAACAAGAACTTTTTTAGCTACATTCGACTCATGAACCATGAAAAGGAGGAGCACTCGTTCGAATTCCAACTATGCACTAATGCCAAATGTCACAAATGTGAGCTCCTTTTAAGCCCACTCCACTTGTACAACCATCTGGCTTCTGTGCACAACGAAAGTTGGCGGCTCCAATGTGAAATATGCCAGGAGACTCTTCCGGATTGCTCGGAACTGTATAGGCACTTACAGTCAGCACATGGAAAGGACACTAATAATACTCCCATTATGTGTGTCTACTGTGATCAGGAATTCCCTTTACAGCAGTTGCGTGAGCTCCACCGATTCCTCAAGCATTACGACAAGCCACAGCTGTACAATTGTGAGGTGTCATACTGCGACGGGGCTTTCTCTACGGTTCAGAAATTAAATGAACATTTCTCGGAAAAACACTCATATTGTACTGTATACTCGTGTGACAAATGTGGAATAGGATACCTCTCTGAGCATTACGTCAATCTTCATAAAATCAATCATGTCAAGGTGGGAGAAACTCTGAAATTCCAATGTTTGGAAAGCAATTGCAAGTCAGGATTTTATCAAAAACCAGATTTATATAATCACTTCAACTATTGCCACGGGGGTTCTTCAATAGTTCACCTTTTGAAGTGCAACAAGTGTACATCCAAATGTTACACCTTTTCCGCAAAAGAATTTGAAGTACACCTTGAGACACACAACTGGGGGGACAGAAAGACCTTCTTGTGCTTACTTTGTGGGGAAGACTTCCCCGTCAAGGAACTTATCCAGAGGCACGTCGTAGAAGAGCATGGTCAGCTGGAAACAAGTCCAGTTTTCGAATGCGAGCTCTGTAATAAAGAGTTTTCCTCCAAAAAATCTTTACAGGGACACAAACGCAGTGTACACCGAGAGCGGTCAGAGGTGTGTCCTGAATGTGGAAAGGCGTTCAGGTCAAAGTATCAATTGGATTTTCACATTAGGTCAATTCATGCTCGGGAATTTGTCGAAATATGCGATCAATGCGGGAAATCATTTACCACGAGAAATGCCCTGAACGAGCATGTGAAAATGGTGCACACTGAAACGTCAGGGAAATTCGAGTGCCCTGTTTGCTTCAAGAAGATCAAGAGGCGACGCCACTTAGAAGTACACATGAAGACGCACTCAACGGAAAGAATGCACCCGTGTAGATGGTGTGACTTCAAAGCTCGGATTTCCACATCCTTGCTTCCCCATGTTCGTCAAAAACATCCAGAGCATGCGGAGGAGTTCAAGAAGGAAGTGATGCAGGTCCGGGAAAGCAAGTGCATAACCAAATGTGGCCAGTGTGGAAAGCAGTTTACTAGCGATAAGAATTTGAAGTTGCATGCACGTATACATGACAAAATCCGGTTCCAGTGTGAGCAGTGCCCGAAAAACTATTTGAGCAAGGCCAATCTGGATTTGCACATGAAGGAGCATACTGGGTACAATTGTTACTGGTGTAATCTAAAGTATACAAAGTCAGGTTCCTTCACGACGCATGTGCGGCGGAAGCACCCTGAGCATTTTCACGAACTTAAGGACAGGTTAACTCTACCTCAACCCAATGAGCAGAACGAGGACGAGGATGAATTTAGAACTCCAATTGGGTCTAATACGAAAAGTAGCAGTGGAAATTTATTCAGCCCACTTAATTTTTTGTATTCATAGTTCCTAGTTCCGCTGGTATTCAGTGGTATAAATTGGTTGTCAAATGTTTGCTTGGTAGTTACTAGATTTTGTTAGGTAGTATTCGTACGATCTCATTAAATTTGTCATCAACCCGGAAACTTTAAGTGCGTTTTATTGATGAATTTAGTAAATTTTTATTATAGGCAAACAATGACTCTTGTTTAATTTTTCAGTAAGGATAATGTTGCAACTATTGCTTCCTTGATCGATTATTATGCACTGTAATGTAACATTTTACACACAAATTAAGTATGCGTCAAAGCGTTTTTACTTTTTTATATAATGCAATATTTTATGTACAAAATTTATAAACCCTTGCAATTACATGTCGTGCTTGTTGAATAAATAAGTTAAGCAACATATGATTTTGCCTTGACCACTTCCTTTGTTTTAAAAGTGATAATTGGTGTGTGTAGCCCGGTATATCTCTACAATTATAATTATCGCTTATTATGCAAGGTCAATATTTTGTCACAATGCTGCATTACAGTAGGTAGGTGCCTATGTAAGTGTGCAATATGGTGAGCAGTAGTAAGTATATCGTATATGATTACGATTAGTAGTGTTGTGAACGTGTGAATTGGGATAGAGATACTGAGATACATCAATTAGCAATAAATTGCCTTTGCATTAAAGTATTTTAGGCTCTGGTTTGGCGATTACAATATTGCGTGAAACCCAATAAAATTGTGGTACATGGAAAACAAAGCAACCACACTTAAACCAGCATTCACTTTCCCGTATACAATAAATATATTATTATGATTATTATGCCTAATACAATTTTATCTTATCACACAACACTAAGTTTGTTACAATCTTAGCTGTCGCTGTCAATCAGTCAAATATAAAGGGAAAGAACGTTCAGTGACATAAAAATACGTTCTGGTTCCCAAAGCAAAGCCACTTACCTATATGCTTATGCTTATTGAAACAATTATTGTACTCACTCACTCAGAATTATCCAATGATGTTAAATACATTGCCCCGATTCATGTATCGAGTTGATTCAGTGTTCTCATATAGATTCGACCGGCGGTGTTTGCAGTGGTGCGTGTATTTTTTACTCATTAAGAGAGAAAAATGCCTTGAAAACAACGATAATAATATAATTTAAAACACACTAATAATACTACTGTCAACGTACATTAGATTTTGCTTGAAAATGGCATCTAAGAATCGGAGGAAGGAAATAACTTTGCCAAAAACACTTCCTGACTTTTACAATGCATTCTCAGGAAACTCCCTGGGTGGAATTTTGAGGCAATGTGCGAGCTATTGGACTTTAAGTCCAACTCAGTTCCAAATCTGGAAATATTCACAAGGTGCCCTCCAAGCAGGCCGACCTCTCGACTCGTTCATAATATTTATGGCTGGCTCCTCCGGATCCGGAAAATCAACAACAATTAATGTCCTCTTTGACGATCCCAAACTTTGCTCAACAAGCTCATCTAGTTCTGAAACCAGGGAACCAGTGTTACTGAAGAAAAGGCTACGAGTGTCTCTCCCGTCGTCGTCGCGTCACCAAAATCTACCAACCGTTGTGGGATACCTTGGCATTGTCGACGTGCCTGGAACATTTGACACTGACGCTGACAAAGAGGAACGAAACCAAAGTTCCATTAAGCAATTCAAACATGCTATGGTGGAATTTGAGTCGAGAGCCAGACACGCTAAGGCTGTTCCTTGGAGATACTTCCAAATGAGGGCCACCGTGTATCCAAACATCATCTTGTTCACGGTGAAAGTGCCTGATAATCGCATGCTTGGCAATGACTCTTTCATCCGGAAAAGTCTAATTGCGTTCAAAAACCAAGGAGGGCTTATTGACATGAGGTATTGCAATTTAATCGTTGTTTTAACTCATGTCATGCAACTTCCTCATCGGACGCCTCAAATATTTAGAAACAAACTTCAGGAGCAGATTGACAATGTGAGAACTGTGGTTTACGAAGTTTTGACAATTCCTCGAGTGGAGGTGGTCCCAGTTGAAAACTGTGGAGAGGATTATGACGAAAAAGAAGGGGATTTCTTTAGGCTTCCCACTGGAGAACTTAGTCACAAAAACTTGTTTGATGCCATGACTCGTCTCTTCAATAAGAATCATGATTTGCTTGGAAAGCTTATGATGACTTGGTATTTTCGTCCAGAGTCACCCGAAAAGAAGGAGAAAACAGAAATTGTCAGATTCCAACTAAACGGTGAACCAAGCAAACAAGGGATTCCTCTCGAACAAAATTTGACCGAGCTAGACTTTAAGGAATTGGAAACATCCATAAAGGCCGGTGACCTTGTGCCTCATTTCAACTTTCATAGCTTGGGCTATGGATACTGCCCAGTCACAGAGGAAGTGCGACCTGTTCGCCTTCTAAAACAGGATGGACATGGTGGTGAAAGTCAAGGGAAAGTTGTCCACGTGGACAACTCCAAGTTCCTGGTGCCATCCTGTGTCAACACCTTTATCAGCAAAACAAGTAGATTTCACAGAGTGACCTTTCTGAACAAGGAGGAATATCAGAGCCACATGAGGGCAAGCTACGGGATTGAGGCGGACTTCAAACTTGTTGTTAAAACCGGAAGTACAGGAAGATGGATTAGTAGTTCTAGCGACTCCGTGGAGTCTACTGTTGTGTCAATGATTCATGAAATGCAGGTGAGTTAAACATTTGAACATATTTAAGCTTTCAGTTCCGTTAGTTGAAGATTTAATATCATTTTCAATTATAGGTGGCCACTTTCAAGCTTGATAATCCAAATGAGCAATTACACAGCGAACAGTTTTATCAAGACCTAAGTCTATTACCTGCCGAGTATACTGCCGAAACTGGACGAACTTTTCTCAGCTTCTTTTCTAGATGGGGATCGCATATTGTTATAGAGGAATCTGTTGGAGGCTCAGTACAACTGGACTGTACTCTTGAACGGGCTGCGGTTACCAAAGAGAAACTTCAAGAGGTAGAAGCTCACGTTTCCTCTCTATTCGGTGGCTTGGGAGGTACTGCCCGATTCAATAGTCAGTCCTCCGCAAAGAGTTTGCGAGAGGTGGGCGTGTCCAATGAACACCTTAGAATAGATGGAGGGGATCCACCAAAACTGATTTCACTGCAAACACTGGACACGGAAGTGCTGGAGCAGTGGTCGAAAACGGTGAGTCAGTGTCCAACAGGACTACCCCGGAGTATCAAACTCTACCCGTACTACAACTTTGCACCCAGTGGGCCCCGATATAACAGTTTTCGTCAGGCCACAGCGGACTACCTTAATGGAACTTTAACTTCCCGGAGCTCCGACACGGATGTATCTCGGCAGGGTCTGTCTGACGAAGGTTTAGCTCAAACTGAGGAGGCTACCCCAGAGAAAAATTGCTTCCCGTGTGGAACTCCAGTGTATCTGGCTAGTGGACAAACCAAACCAATTGAAAGCTTAACAAAGGCGGATGTCATCCGTTCGAAAGGCATCCAATTTACTGGGAAAGCTATGAGGCTGAGGGGGGACAAGGTCACCTCTTTTTGTACTTTCCTTGACTGGAAACCTAATGCACAAGTGGAATACCTTGTATTCACCTTTAGTAATATGAAGCAGTTAATAGTGTCTCCAGCCCACATGATTTTCGAATATATACCTGATTGTAACAGGGTCAAAGGGAAACAAGCCAAACGATTTAAAATTGGGGAGGCAGCGGTATACTGTCAAATGGGGAAGGAGGGCATTGAAGCGCCACGCATTCTTGGTATCACGACTGAACTCCTAACTGGAGCATTTAGCCCACTGACAAGTTCCGGCACATTCTTTGCAAATGGATTTATGGTATCTTCGTACGCCAACACAGATCACTTTGCCGTAGCTCAAGCTGCTCTATTTCCTCTCAAAATGTGGAGCATCCTGAAGTGGTCCAAACCGTCAAAGAAATCTTTTGCTGGTTCAAATCCAGAAAAAGATAGTGACATTAGCCCACAAGGACTTCATCCGTATGCTAAATGTTTGATTAATTTGAGAAAGTCACTTACAGCAGTCCTATTTAAATAATACCAGCCGTGTACAATTAAAATGGAAGTGTAACAGCAACTTATTCTGACAATTATTAAAAAGCATTTATATAATTGTTACATAAAACGTATTGGTAAGGTTTTCTGAAACAGTCTGCAAATACATGAGTGAAAAGTTACGCCCAGACATTCTGTTTTAATACTAAACTCTGTATGTATTATTAATTAGTTTCTCGTTTCAATTAATGATCCTGACGAAGACTATACGGAATGGTCAAAAGCTTGATCAGAATAAAAACAATGTTTTCCTCAAACCCTGTATTTTGAACTTATGGACTTTTTCTCCTGTAGACATTGCATCTGGCTTACGTTTCACGTGAAGATTTTTTTACATGAAATAGAGTACCAAAATAGGTTTAAAGAGCACATCACATTCGAATCATTTTTGGACCCTATATCATTCCTCCTCCTCTTGATCTCAAGAATAATATATAATCAGGTACATAATTAACGTATTAACTATTTAGCCATTACTCATTCATACACATAACGATATAGAATTTTGGATATTTTAAAATGCATCTGGCAGGGAAAAACTAGGTTAAAACCAAACAAACTTGTTATATTGTTGGTTTTGCTAATTATGCTTACCTGACATTAATACATATATTAAAATTTCTTATAGCTTTCCCAAACATTTAGTAGGAGCTTTTTTCAGTTCAAATTAAATCTATAAACAATTTATAAATTCATAAACTATTTTGGAAATTCTTCAGTGACAGCACTGTATTGGACTTGATTCAAAACGAGCAGCAAATATTACGTTCCTTCCGCAATCCCATGTTGGGCTAGTTAATCCGTGCAGTGGAAATGTGGAAACTATGCATATTGATATTGACCACTTTGGGACAAGGTGAAAGTATGAGTGAAAATGTATCTGATTTGTTCCGACGGTGGTTTTCCATTTAACCAAATCCAATTATGCCCGTATTTGTCCCCACCCGACCCCCTGCAAACCAGAAATGAAGTGGTATATTCTTCGCCTACCCAATTTATTACATAAACATTGTGTCCGCAGTCGGAACTAATTTGGAGTTTCTTTACTACCAAAGCTATAATTATAGCGTGCTTTTCTTTCGACAAGTCATAGTCATTGTTCATACACGTGAATAACTTCACGCCACAATGATTGAATCTGAGACCACACTACAGCTGCCATACTAATTATAGTTACACCTAACCATTGTACTAGTTTTGAGCTTGGTCCAACTTCCACTGCAATAAAGAACAAACTTCCAGTGGAAATACCTATACACAGCATTCCCAAAGGTAATACTATATTATTACCAGAAGAGCCAGTAGCCTTGTTCACATTATAATGCGAGATATTAGTCAAATTGCTTGCGGACACTTGTCTGAAAATCCAGTTCTCCCACATTCCCCAAATTCCAGACTCTGCTCCAAATTTCATTTTCTTAACGAGTTTCATTGGTATCCAGCCCTTTAGTTTGAAACCGAATCCTTGCTCGTAAATGCTCTTCTTCCCAACAACTACTCCGTTATATCCCCCTCTTCTCATTTTTCCTGCCAAGTAAGAGCTCATTACTTGTGGCAAAATGAATGCCACATTGCTACACTCTTCCATTAAGGTTTCTATCATGGTGTACTGCTTTTCTGCAACCAATCTCGCCCTTGCTCGACGAGCTAAGTTGTTATTACTTTCATAAGCAGTTTGTAAATGTTGTAATGTGTTGGGATGCAGCTTGGACATGTTTGCAATCTGCTTAAGCCTCCAAACCTCAGAGGATACCTCGAAATTGCTGGTTGAAATTAAAGTATCTCCGTTAATACTATAAGCTTTGTCAATCAAGCGAAATGTGATTTCATGGGGAGCTGAAAACCTAACATTTTGTATGGAACGGTTACGGCTTAAATATATTTGGCTTCCTAGGCGGAGTAATTTCTTATAATTTAGTTTACTAAATATTTCTATATTGTTTCGAAACAGTTCCTCCAAACTTGTCAAACTGGGGCGTATCCTTGCGGAAGTAGTAGCGAATAGATGTATTTGCTGGTACGCATGACATAGAACTACTCCCCCGACAAAGAAAGCTACAAAAATTGTTTGTTGTGAAAGCTGAAGATGAGGCTTAGCCTTATTGTCGTACCTGTTTTGAAATAGGAATATCACTAAAAGCATAATTCCACCCCCGCAATTTAAAAGCCAGACAGATGTATCAAAGATCTTGATTATATTTTTAGGTTCGGGTAGTCTCAATTTGTTTCTCTGTGGTGACCAACATCCAGTGAATGCCAAATTTTTATTCGCGAAATCCTTGATCCACAAAACCCGTAAGCTTAACATGCGAAAGAGTTTGGAAAAGTTTGGGAAGCTTCTCCAACTCAACATGCTAATCGCATTTTCCTCGGGTAGTATAATTTGGCAAGAGAGAAAAGAATATTGCAACGTATTCGCGAAAAGCTGAAACATCAGCAGAAGATTCTGATGATTCTTCAGAAGCGTGATTTGGAACTGGTAGTTTGTTCCGGAATGAGGGTCCCCTGCAATAATCAACATTCCGAAATGGAAGGCTCATTTGGAATGTTGAAAACCACCAAAATAGGGTGTCATCATGGTTCGAAATATCCTGGAAACCCAATTCCTGTATATTTATTCTGTGGAGGGTAATTCCCGATGTCGCTGCAGTTGCATGAATATTGCATGACCCACAAATTTTCACAAAATTCAGCGATCCCAGAATGTTTTCTGGTCCTACCTCCATCAAGAAAAACGCATCTGCTGAAATCTCAAATCCGTCAGTACGATATTCCCGTCTAACTAAAATTTTTATTCAGTTCTGGGTTCTTCTTAGGATTGAGGTTTTGCTTTCCCCATTTCCCAACACAAGAACGTGTACCGGGGATGAGCCAGGAAGCATTTGGAAACCATCAGATATCCCTGTGACACCATACTCATCGTAAGGGTTGAACACCCGTGGGTACTCCAAGTGCATGCCACGTGTATCCAAAACGGAACTCCTGGGCTCTAAAACATATCCCGGTGGATAGAGCCCCACATGCACTTGACAATTCCAAGGACGAGATTTTATGACAAACTTGAAGTAGTTCAGCTGGACACAGAAACCATTCCAAATGATATCATCCCTGACAGTTTCCTTCATGACTCCCAACAGGAAGGTGGAAGAACATCTTTTGCCATTGGGTTCGAAACCTTTCGGGTAAATCGATTTTGTTCCTGTTGGCACCATGATTAAGTGTGGAAACTTCACGGAGAACAAGAGGAAAGTCGGGTGGGGCGAGATTAATTCCGTGAAAGTTGGTAACATGGACAAACACTGAGTAAAAGGGACTAGGAATTTGTTCAGGTTTTCAATTTGAGAAGGTCGAGATGTAATATCAGTCTCCTTTAAATAACTTGCAAACGTTTCTGCCAGTCTAGGAAAGTGCTTCCTTAGCCCCGAATGAAGTTATCAGAATATGTCCATTTCCAGCTGTAGCAACATCAAGGGATACTAATAGGTATATTACAAACGGAAATCGTAGAAGTGAATTTAAAAGCATAAAGCTAAGTCTTTCCTGCAATTGCAATTGCAAGTCTATCATTTTCATAAAATAAAAAATAGGTATGTATACTCACAGAGACACTAGACAGAGGAATGTACAGCGAGAGTGAGAGTACTAATGCTTTAGAAAATTTTAATGCATATTTTAAAATTGAACATTTTCCAGGAAGTTCTCGCATGCTATAATATCTGTAAAACTTTTAACAATGTTGTGTGCTTATAAGGACAAGGTCTAGGGCAAGTTTTTGGGTCTATGTTGTGTTTTGTACTAGCCTATAAGCCTATTTTTTTATCAGAGTTGTCATTACAAAAATCTCCAGGAACAGGAAGTAATATTGAATGTTGAAACGCAACGCACCCACAAAAATGTGGGTAATAATTACTGCTTCACCAACAGCCTTCAACTTTTTTGTCGTTACTACTTCTTCAAGGCTTACGTAAAAGACACCTTAGCACAGAATATGTAACATAATTCACCATTATAGCAATGCAATTGCACTTTTTGAAATCAAATTAAACACCAATGGAATTTGAAAATCAACAATTGAAAGAAAAAGTAGTCGGAACATTAATTTATTGTAATCGGGAATGTAACATACGTAATAATATGCGAAATTTGCAAAATATCAAAATACTACTTGCAGCGGTACATGCAAGTGAAAACTCTAGATGGGTTTGTTTGTAAAAATAAACTTGTTATTAATATATTTATTAATGTTTATTGTTGCTTTGCAAAGTCACGCTACAAATACCCCTAAAAACATACGCCAAGCTAAACAATAATCAACGATAATTAAAAGTGATAATACCAATATCGTCGAAATCTCTGGGAAGCTTCTAAACTTAATGCCCATTAAAAAACAACAACTTGCTTCACCGCAGTTAAACCACTGTCGTCGAACAATTTAATCTGATCCGTTCAATTTATAATTCCACGTGCTGTACAAATCAAAGTTCACTCTGACTTCCTCTTTCTATCCTTTTTCACAATGTACGACTCGACAAAGAAGTTGGCAAAAAGCACGAAATAGACAAGGGCAAGGGAAGAATATAGAATGTTAACTTCTACGGGACGTTCACATGCTGGCTGAATTCCCATAACTGAAATACGTTAAAAGTTTACATACAAGTCAGACAGAACCAGTCACAAATTTGTAGATTATATAATCCACAATTGCAAACCGAACGACTCCAAACATCTATCGAGCCAAGATGTAAAGTTAAAAAATATTCCCATACCTGTTGCATACACGCTCAGACAGTTTATTGTAATGACAATAACAAATTGAAGTAGTTGGACAAGGGTAATGGCCATGGACAACTTCCTCGGAAGTTTAACTTGCGCTGCCTGCAAATACCCACAAAGTTCCAGGACATTTTCGAATAGGTTTCAATATAATTTAACCCTGTTATTATTACAAACTTTGAATTACCTTGAGAGCAAAGTAGGCATACATGACCATATGGACAAAGCAGTTAATTACCACAAGATATCTGCTTGCTGGGTCAAATAAAAGGCCGCCCCAAAACACGCCCATATAAACGGACATGTGATGAAAACTACACCAAATTGGTAGTTAAAAAATTAGGTATTATTGGGACGATTTTTAATTCCACATTTAATGAAGTACAGCATTGCTTGAGTTACGTATGAAGGAAGGTCAACTTCCGCTTTCTTAGTAGGATAAGCCATGTATCTCCAAACTCGAGAATTTTGCTCAATCCGTAAACCATACTCCAAAACGCTGTGGCCATGTTCAGATAATCTCTAGAATGGATTTGGATGCACATTAAGCAAAATAATAAATGAATTCATTACTAATGTGTAGAGTTAAATTTCTGAGCTTACTGTTTGCAATACGATGCGTAAAAACCGTATGTCCTGTTGACGTACACCAACTCGGGGATGAGCCGTAAAAACATGATTGCTGACAAAGAACTAAGGAACACATTCCATGCGAAAAGAGGCTTACGAAGTTGAAAGGGTTCCCTGTGCTCCATCCACTTTTTAAGGGCCCATACCGAAATTAGGTAGAATGCCCCGATTCCAAGGTAGTGGGGGATGTATCCTAAGCTCAGTTTGTGGAGCCTGGCGTAATCCAGTTTCTCAAAGTCGAAGACATGGATGTAGTCCGGATTCGAAGATATGTTGAATACGTAATGACCCACCTTATACGGGAGTTCGGGTACGGTCGGAGAGTCTACAGAAATAGCCATAGTTTACTGCAATTTCTCAAACTGAGCAGAGTTAGGGTAAACGAAGTTTGCTTTCAGGGAAGGCACACAGTATAATGACGCTGCGTGAAGTGGAGCAGAGCTGCTAAATTATTTCCATCAAGACTGTGGTCGACTCCCCTAGAATTAGGATGTAGACAGGAAGCTTTGTCCTTTACGTAGAATTGTAGAATCAGGATTTTTTCAAAAGAGAGTAAAAAGCAGGAGTGAATTTTGAGGAATGAATTTTAATCATGAGAAATGGAAATCCAGGGGCGTATCAAGTACTTCAAAGTTAGATAAGCTGGTATTTCCTACTGCACTTTAATGAAAAATACTTAGTAATGTACTCACTTTATTGAGAGCAAACAAGTTTGCTGGAACGAGTTTTACGAGCTTCCAACCCTACAGACCAAGTTTTGAAACCGTGTTTGATTTTCAGTCGAGTCGTGTGTGACAACCTGAGATTTCTACGGGTAGGTCAATTTGCATAACGGACTTCAAATTTGCTAGAGTCTATTTAACTTAGTCTAGTGTCTATTCTTATAGTTAACTTTATTTATGATAGATAATTTAAATTTAGTTTCACGTAAAATTATTCATAATATTTGAGCATGTTAGCAAATGCGCATTGCATTGTATATACACACACGATGTGATGATAGAAAAGCCCAGTTTGTTTTACGTCAATCTCATTTCGAAATATATTAAACTACAGGATGGTGCGAAAATAAACCAGTTGGTATCCGGCCGGACTGACAAGGTTTTTGCTTCCTTCTGTCACACGGAGGGACATGGAGGGGCTGGACTATATCAGAGAAAAATTTTAATATGGCACGTGTATTGACTAGATAATTATTTGAAACCGCTTCGGCTACATTCGTTTAACAAGGTGATAATTTCATGTGAACCGAACACATGAAAACTTGCTGGTTTTTTCCATTTTTCGGGGTTATAATATCATATCAAGTGATACGCCATGAGGTAATTGAGTACACTTGCTTCTACATTTGGTTTGTAAACGTGTTCGCCTAATATTTACGGGGAAAAACCTCACCCACACCGTACTAGGTACATAGTATAGTACATTCCCATACTTTCCAGTGTGTCTTTGCAGTTTTAACATCTAGTGCAAGCGTACCATCAAGGTCATCAAGGCAAGAAGCATGGTCTGTCATCAAGATACATGTACATGTCAATGGTTTGTCATGCGTGGCATGTTGTATCCCAGACTTTTAAACCTCCTTAGAGCCTCCTTTATTAGCTTCAATTCCAATTTCACAAGATGCAATAGATTATGTTAAGCTGCCTTCAGTCATAATTACCAACAGGCTTGACTTGAGACCAATCAATTACATTAAATCAAGTAAATTGACAAGAGAAGGTTCCCGGCTGGGAAGTTAATTAACTTTTTCGAAAAGTAGCACAAATCGTTTATGTACAAAAAATTAAGTAAAATATTTATAGATTTACTGATTTATTTCCTGCCTTGAAAAAGCGAAGATGATGATGATGAACAAAGAACGAGTCGAGATGTATCCACATCCACCTTTTCCACCATCCATCCATGGACAACTTGATAGTCAATGCCCATCCTCCTGTCTTCCCGTCTCGCGGAAGTACTGTCAGTCAGACGGGTTTTTTTGTTTTTGTTATTGGCAAAAATCATCTTGTCACATCGACCCGTAATGTATAATTCGTTTAACATTTTTTGATTCATGATTGCAATTTTGACTAGCTAATAATTAATTAAATTAATGTCGTTAATGGAGAGGAAGTTGTGTATGTAGTAATTAAAAAGTACGCTAAGGTTGGATTTATATGTCAACCGGTGATTTGTTTGGCGGGGATGCGGATGGATTCTTGGGATTCCACGTGAAATTTATTGGAAATCATGAAAAAAATTTTTTTTACCTATTTTTGCACACAGTAGTAATAGTAACAAATATTAAGTTAATCTATAGTGTACAAATTTTTTCAAGCCCATGGTAGTGTCCACTTTTTGGTACATTTTTTATTCCCATAATATGTGATGTCCTAACAATATTCCCAATCTTGTCCAAAACTCGGTCTGCATTCCTTCGGACAGGATTGCAGGGACCAATTCCGAGGATAGCCTACCACAGGATTTCCTGCAAAGTCATTACCATTGAGACGCGGTTTTGGAAAGGGTCTGACCAACCCATCCTCCCTCCTCCACTTTGTACAGTGGTAACTATCATACGCCACAAAATTCCTCTTTTCCTTCTTATACACTACATTAATAATGACGCGTTGGTCGTTCCCTTTCCCTTGCAATCCAGGAAGTTGACTTACAGAGACTATCTGCTTTTGATAAAGAGTTGACTTGCGCCTTCCCACAAGATCGTTCCTTGCTCCCCACAGTCCTCCCAGGATGGGGTAGTTGTGGTCATTCTTTCTATCCCGCATCACATGAAAGGATTTATTTAGACTGAGCCAGTCATCCACCGCGGCAGCTTCCCGTTCTGATATTACCGACTCCAAGTCGCGCGAGAGGAACGCGTCCACTGTAGGATCCCCTAGGGGGAGGAATCTCCAAGTTCTGAAATCCATTTTTGATAAATTTCCATAACTCGGGGTGCGCCTAATATCGCACCAATATATATCTGGGTTGGAGCACAGGATTCCGCAAATTTTGTCATCCACTTTGACATCCGTGTAAATTCTCATGACGAATTTGCTGAGGTACTTGCGGATTCTGGCAATATTTTGTAGCATTCCCTCCGTGTATATGTCCTGAGTCCCGGTGTCAAATTTATTTAGTTTCTTTGGCAAGTAGAATGTGTACGAGGCAACTTTCTGACCGGATATATCTCGCATTGTATTATCACTACAAGTGGAATTCGCTCTGCAAAAAGCATACGCATCTTCTAACTTTATTGCTTTCATAAACAATAAGATTTCATTAAAAATCTGCGTTTTTACAATCTTACAGCTTGCTCTGATTTTGTGGAGTGCCCAGTCTCTGCCTGCTACAATTACACACTTGGTGAACCACGTAGTTTGCATTATCATTTGTACTGTTTTGTCGTACAATGTACATAAATTGCTCTGGGCTGACCCTTAAAAATAACATTATGGCAGAAATGGCAGAAAGTATCAAGAAGAACAGTACTCTGCGCATTTCTCCCCGTTTAGGAATTTCGAAACCCATGATTGAAAAGATAAATTAAATTTCGAGAACCAGAATCCCGATTCGCTGGACTATGAAAACATTAATACATAAAATATACCTCTATACTAATGTAAGACTCCTGCGTTACTTGAAACTAAACTGCATCAATAAAACTACACTAATGAACAGAAAGAAGATACTCCCAATAATGGCTAATTATTACTTGAAATCTCCAGATAATTTGTCATCATCGTGTAGTTGGCAGTCGACCGGAGCGGAATTCACACACGCAGTATCACGTAGCTCATATACCACAGCTCTAATCTAACGAAACTGGAAACTGTTTAGGAAATTTTAAGCAAATATCTCCGTTCGAAACTATCACAACTCCAACAGGAGCCCCTTTATCCACACTAACTAGCCACACTAGTAAGTGCATAATGTTGGTTTACTTATTGATATGTAGAATTCCGAAATTCTATTGAGTTGCATCAATCTATAAAAAGAGTTGGGCAATACCATTCCTTTTTCGTTTAGTTTTGGCCTTCAGCTTTATTTCGCATTGTTAAAAAAATGTGTTGTAAGCCAAAAGCGATGAAGTAATAAACGTAATTTGAAATTTGCTTATGTCAGGGTCCAAATTATTAAACACGAAACTTCGTCGTGCAGAAGACAGAAACAAAAGTTGTTGGAAATCGAAATTCCCCTGACAGAGTTCTTTGTTTTTTATATTGACTGGGTGATATATGTGTGATAACATCCGTCGCACACAATCTACACACAAGGCAATAATAGACATAGCAGTAAATAAACTGATTCAAATAATAAAACGGTCTGAAGAAGCAGTGTTTGCAGAAAAAACTGCCACTGTACGAAGATTAAAAAACAAGGTCGTTGGTAAATGGAACGAGCTTATTAAAACTCGATATATGCAGTACATACCTAGAATGGGTCAAACTTAAGAACCACGATGATCTCTTTGTGAAAATTTGTAAAAATCGAAGACAGTTCAAAACATGTTGAAAACATGCAGGCGAGAAGATCGGAAGAGGTTAAATGAAAGACTATATAGTTTACTCACATGGATCCTAGCTATCGTGTACATGAAAGTTTTTTATGTAATGAAAGTAATGAGATCTGCAATGAATGAATAATAATAATAACAATATGTAAATTCCCATATTACTTTCTTGTTTTCGAAATTATGAGACGGGGAATCAAATGGGAAATTATTGGAATTGGTTTATTGGAAATCAAACTGAAGCTTGATTATTAGTTGTCCCTAATGTAATTTGTAACTCGAATCGGCATACGAGGAAACGTCAAAGAAAAATTGGAAAATTTGCTTCGAAACCCTAATGCTGATAAACACATGGGAACCTGCCACAGTCACACGGGAACCTGCCATAATGAGATACCCTATGTATATGACGTCCAAGAATTGGCTGTATACTCATGTATAGTTCGGTGATAGATGTACGATGGAAGACCGGTTTTAATTGTTGCTGCAGTATTAGCTTTGCACTTTGTGCAAAAACACATTTACTGGCCCACTGGTGTTTGGTCAGCGGACCGTGAGAACTTTGTGTCCGCATGATGAAACAGGTAATTCAGCTTATGTTATAATGTCTTGTGAAACCGAATAAAGGAGCAAGTTGAGTTTCCCCATTTAAAATTTTCTTACTAATGCGTGCAACGAAAATATTTGTTTCAATTTATTCAATGCCAAATCATGTAATTCAGTTTTGCAAAGAGACACCATAACAAAAGACCCTCAACCAACCTCTCAAATAAACTTCTATACGTAAGCACAGAACCAGAAAAGTAGCAAACATTGAAACAAATCACATGTGCCATATGCCATACATATAAAGTTCCACAAAATATAAGATTTCGATAATAATTTATGGTGTCATGCGTCCGGATAATGATTTTAATAATTATATATCTAGTCACCCTTGCAATTTATTTTCAGCAACTACCTAAAGCGTCAGTTAGATCCACATTTCGTGTTACAATCAGTTAAAGTAGTCCACCAGACATGCTCCTTTCCGTCTTTTATTACACATCAATCCTTTGTATATTCCGAATTACTGGGAGTGAAGCTGCATCAATAAAGTTAAATAAATGTACGGAAAATGTTCAAAGTGGGAACCTGGTTGATATGCCCAGCCTGCATATCGATCGATTTGGAAATATTAGTTATATCGTGACAACACACAGGTATTATTGGTCAACTAGTTAAACACTGGTTTTAAAATTTTTAAACTTAGATACGTAAATAGGGAAAGATGTTAATTTTCAGCCTGGTACAAAGGAACTCCACATTTCTCTGTCCAGAGGGGAAAAGTCTCTCCGAGGGACAGATTAGTAGTGTGTCGATTTCGGAATACAACTCATTCTTTTTACAAAACGCGTTGGGAAGGGAATTTTCGTCAACTCAATACTGGAACGGAACTCAGCAACAACGCAAACCAGCACTAGCACAACTGTTTCTAACAGTGGTGCAGTCAAATGGATATTTATCAGTGGGGCATCAAAGGTCTGTTTGCAGACTACTATTCCCCACAGGAATATTGCATTGAAAGCAGAAGGTACGCTAGGGATATCATCGCCAAAGATCATTAACAAATAGCTAATTACGGTTGTAATAAAAATAGCCAAGTGCCACGTTTTTTTCACAGTGGAGCGGACACCAATCTCGCTGCAAACCTAAAGATTTGCGAAATAAGCAAAGACAATTCTATTCTTTACAAATGTTGTCCGATTGGGACAGTTCTAAACAGCTTGGATGACGCATGTGTGTCCACTCCAGGTCAAGGAGTGTGGCATACGGATGTTTTTGATGCGACATCCTTAACCAACATTCCAGTTAATCTTACATACCGATACAAGAAGTTGCCGTGCCTTTTTAAAGAATCTTGGACTGAGGATCCATGTAATGTGGAGTATGTTATGTCGTCAACAAATCATACTGAAATATGACTTGAAAAATATAAAACAGGTTTCAAAGTTCCTTTTCGTATTCCCCAGATTTCATCCACTAACTAACAATAGGGTGATTTATGTTGGACCTGACCGCACCTGGAAATACCTGGCAGCTACGGAAGTCTGCTTCGAAAACGTTTTGCGGGATGATGGAGTGATTGAAAAGACGATCCTATTTTGCCCCGTTGTTGATATCGTAGAAATTAAAAGATGGGATTCCAACGAAACTGACTATCCGGTTGAAGTTAGTCCCGTTGAACATCTCCCTCCGCTACAATTTATAAAACTATAATATACGTTTTTCATATGATATACTAATCAGATATTTGAAGATCCAAATGAGGGCGTCACGAAAATTACAGGATTTTCGTACATTTACCCGCTAAGCATGTACATCGGAGCATTATTCCATCAACCTGGCAGCTAAGGAAGTCTGCTTCGAAAACGTTTTGCGTGATGATGGAGTGATTGAAAAGACGGTCCTATTTTGCCCCGTTGTTGATATCGTAGAAATTAAAAGATGGGATTCCAACGAAACTGACTATCCCGTTGAAGTTAGTCCCGTTGAACGTCTTCCTCCGCTACAATTTATAAAACTATAATATAAGTATTTCATGTGATATACTAATCAGATATTTGAAGATCCAAATGAGGGCGTCACGAAAATTACAGGATTTTCGTACATTTACCCGCTAAGCATGTACATCGGAGCATTATTCCATCTTTTAACCACACTCGTGTACATGATCACCTGGCGAAAGCAAAATGTTCACGGAAGGACGCTATGTTTCTGCACACTGGCCCTTTCCCTCATGAACGTTTTTCTTGGGAATGCGCATACCCTTGGGATCCTGGGGAAAGGGATGGGAACAGCCCCTTGTCAAATGAACGGTACCACTGCACTGTCTTTATATAGGTGTTATATCTAATTGTAAACTTGAAACAGAAACTTGTGCATTTTTTATTTTGTGACTTCCAATTAGCCATTTTCGGTCATTATTTTATGATAAGTGCCTTTACATGGCTTCTCGTAGTGAACATTGACTTGTGGAGGACCTTTCGGTTGGTTCATTAATTTATTTTACACAAATTGTCAAAGTTTAGGCGAGGTTTACTTCGTAGTCGAATAAAATCGTATGCATGCTTACATTTTACCACAATTTAATTTCAATTAGAACCATACGTGCAGCGGCAAGTCAAGATTTGAGGCGGTTTTGGATATATTCCATTTTTGGTTTAGGATTTCCTTTTGTGATCGTGGCAATTTCTGTAATACTGAATTTTACGCTAACGTAAGTCGTCACTACATCCACTATTATATTTATTTTCACGAAAATACTAGAAACAAAATGTTTTATTTCTAATTTTTATAGCTGCAAAACATCTCGAATTACCATTCCAGAATATGGAGTTCATACCTGCTTTGTAGCTCGTCGCAGTCAGGGCTACTACGTTTACTCCGTGCTAAGCGTATTAATCGCTGTCACTTGTGTTTTAGCCGTGTGGACATTTGTCAAAATTTTTATATATCGGAAAGTTGGGAACAACCTGCCATCCAATAAATCCAAGGAAGATAGGCAGACGTAGGTTTCGCCTTGTGATATTAACATAACCAATCATGGTAAGATTTTAATGACATTTCTAAATCAGGGTTGTCCTTTTCCTCAAATTGGGACTTGTCATGGGCTTGAGCTGGGTGTTCGAAGTGATTAGTTGGGCCACCACTAAAGGGAACGATGAGACTAATATTGTTTGGAAACTGGTTGATATCTACAATGTCCTCTCAGCCGTTTTCATATTTGCCATTTTTGTGTGCAAAAGGAAAACTTTGAATCTTTTGGAAGAGACTCATCCAGCACTCAAACGTAACATAATATTTCTTTCAGAGATGAAACACTAGTAAAATAATCCTTGGCGGCTAAGGCTTTAGCATAATTACTTATATCTTGCTGCAGGTATCCTGTCATCAATGGACAGAATGAAGAATAGGTTTGCTGGTAATTCCTCCGTTGACACTATAACGGACATGCCTGTAATTGGTCTTATTAAACCACAAAACTCCCCAGAAAACAAGTAGGATCTAGGAAAGTTGATGAAAGAGTCGCGCATCCCACAGTGGGATCTTTGGACAGAAATAAATTTCAATGCCATGTTTTTTTTTTGAAGATTCTCCAACTTTGCTTCTTCCAATATTGCATTCATAATTTTAATTTTAAGAAGAATATATACCTGTATAACTTATGACTAGAATAATTTATACTAAAAATGAATAATTTTTATAATTTTAGCCCATATGAATTCAGAATTTAGCCATATATAAATTGTTATTGCATATAAAAATTGCCATTAACCTTTCCTCCGTCCTTGTTTGTACCTAAGCAAGTTTGTATAGTGCAGTGCTTCCTCAGTAGTATTCCGTACACAGCGAAACTGAAACTCCGGAATGATTCACGAATTCAGGATTCAAGTAATGTTGTGCGTTGTGCTTATTGCACAATCTGGTCTTTAATGCTGTATGTTATGCAAACTAATACACCCCGTGCGATGAGCAACAATATGAAAAAGAAGATACAATACAAGGACAGTCCACGATTATGACGCACATTTACGCCAAGAACCAGGCATGTGTATTTCCGCAGGAAAGCAGGTACGCACGATAGGATGAAACATATTATCATAAATAGACGTAGACGTTGGTCCAGCAGGTTGTCCACATCAAGCAACATTCAGTGAAACTTTGCTGATTGAATTCAACCAAACTTGTTACCGCACCTGCGTCATAAACGGAACCATATAGATATATCATCTGCACCGCAAAAAATGAAAAAAAATAAAGAGACGGCAAACGAATTTCAGGAGCATTTTTCACACGTCGACGAAACCCTATTTATTTTTAAACGCAATACCTGCATCTTAAAAATACTACTAAAAATCACAAAGGTAATGACTCCAGGTTCCAGGATTTACAACATAATAAATCATAGTACATATACACTCCATAGTTTCTTAATAATTATGAGCAACACAATAACACACACTGAGCACGGAATTTCTTCCTCCAGAGCTTACTTTATATACGTATCTTTAGGTAGGAGTAGATAGTACTGGTATCGCTGATGTGAGACCGGTCGAGATTCCCAGTATGCCTAAGTACGCACAATATTGAATGAAAGATATATGAAAACACCCTCATTATTATTACATTGGCCAGTATACGTAGAGCGAGCCCGTTGTTCGCACACGAAGTAAAAGTGAGTGAAATTGTCAATCGTGTTTGTATTGTCTAATAAATTAAAAAATCAAAAATGTTTCTACATTCACGTTGTTGTCTGCTTCTCGTTCATGTAGTAGTAGTGGGATGCCTTATAGGATTCCAAACGTCAGTTGCGGAATCGTAAGTTTCATACATAGTAATTATATATTATACGTGCAATAGCTGTAAATCACTTTACTTAATATCTGGTACTGGTATAATGTATCATTTAGTGTAAATGGAAGTAGTGCGACAAACGAGTCGAGATCAGGGATGTCGGAAAACCGTCGACGACAGGATATTACAAATATACCTTCTCCGCCAACACAAACTTCCAACTGTCCGTCGAATCAAATTTGGAGTTCGGAACTTGAACAGTGTGTCCGCGTTTTAGTCTAGTTTCTTTGATTTCTCATTTTGATATTTTTGAATCAAATTATGGGATGACGTGAATAAACCACTTTTGAAACAATGACAATGCCACGTAATAAACAGGACCATACGTGTACAGACATACCTTCTCAAATTAGTTGCAGTTGACAAGCAACTTGGATAGTGTGTTGCCGCATCAGCGTTTAAATTTAATTTCCAAAAGCTATACATTGATATTTACATTCAAATTAAGGGGCTTTCAGCAATCGAAGCATTTTTGATATGCCTAATAGCACATCAATTTTAGTATCGCCGTGTATTTATCCTCATACTTCTTTGCTGCGACCATAATGATTGGGGAAATGGTTGCGGAAATTATTAAACATGAATGGGAACTGATATAGACTGACGAAGAATATATCAATGGTTCAAGGACAAAAAGACTTGAATTTTGCCAGAAAATAATTTAATTGTTTATACAGATTATATTCTTATATAGCAATAAAAGGAACAACCCAGTACGCGTGGGGTAGAATAAAAATACTATAATATGTAGTAAAGCATTATCATCGAATATTGGATGGTAGGTATTGCAAATGTTTGAGAGAGAGAGAGAGAGAGAGAAAGAAACATTATTTTTCCATAAATTTATTTTATAAAGTTGCAATTCTTATAACACCTCTGCAAAGTACACCTCAATCCAACCCATCATATCATTGCAAGTAATTTTGTTTGTAAAATTTGCTTAATTAAAGACATTAGTTTTTATTGATAAAAAATTGTCACGTTTTTGAAATCTACGATTTGTTCATTTTTATTTTCAAGATTGTCTATAAATTTTAAAATTCATAGTTCCTGAATGAGGATGCCTTAAATCGTCCCTTTATTAGAGGAGCCTCATGTTAAATTAGAGTTCTGTGGATAGATTTATCAATTTGCAAAACGAACACATAAAAATTAGCACATGCGTGATTCAATAAATTAATTGGCCGGTGTCAGAAGTCATGATTTGTCTTTGATTTGACTGTACAACCAATACTCAAAAATGTATGCCCTTCTGTGCATATTTGCTGCTAAGGTTTAGACGTTTCTCTCTGACTAAAATTAGCAAATACAACATAACTAGAATTATCGGTGTCGCTACCCTCCAGTCTTGTTTGAGTTGTGGTCCCAGGACCAACTTGTTCTTGAGTTGGGCTTCTTTCTGAACTCCACAAGAAAGGAAACCACGTTAGTAATACGGCTAAAGACTCCTGTCTGAAACCAGGTGCCTTCCAGTAGTAAATGGGCAAGTTTGCCGCGGAATTCACTGCAGCTGAACACAGGAGTCCGGCCCACCCTTCCAGATATATTACACCGGTGGTGTAGCTGAGGTAGGTGTGAATAATTGGTTGAATGTTGCAGATTAGTAAAACGACCACAACAGGAAGAAACATTTGTCCGGCTCGGAGATCCCTTTTGAACCTTAGGTTCAGCTCTTTGCGACGGGATGAGAATTTACGAACCTGAATAGAAAACTTATAATAATTAATTGATTCCTTGAAGAAAGTTGTTAGATTATTAGATGCTTTTACGTGGTAGTAAATTAGTCCGTTAAAGACCAAGAGGAGGGGTAAAGGCAACCAGAAGTCCACCCGGGTTGGGATTCCCTTTAAAGTCCCATACCAGAACTTTGCCCCCTTTGAGTCCCCGTAAATGAGGTAGTCCAAGTGTTTCACGCTCTCTATCCCCTTAAACGTATTAGGCCCGATGTAGACACTGGTTCCGCGAGGAAGAAGACTAAAGAGAGTGGCCAAAATCAGTACAGATCCGACTACGAACTTGGTTTTAAGAGGGGTAAACCAGTGGCTCATTGAGGATGGGAAGGCAACCACCAAATATCGCTCGACGGTAATTGCCACAGTCATGAAACTCGATCCAGATCTTGCTGTGTATTAATTAAAACCAAAATTACGCTAACATATATGCAAAAGGCTCAAAGTATTGTTTTAAAAACTACCTAGGAGTGATGCCAGTAGTGTGACCATGTATAACGTAATGGTAACAAGTCCCCGATCCCAGTTTTCTATATATAAATTTCAATTTGTAAATTAGAAATTTTAACTACTCACTCAAATACGAATTATCCCAGGGAGACTTACGGAAGTAGACCATCAGGGAAGCCGCACACGCAGCACATGTTAGTCCACACAATAAATCAAAGTAGGCCAAGGCAGACAGCAAAATGTCAAAAGACTTTCTGCTGTTTCTCCGCCTCAACACAGCGATGATTAAGTAGCTCATGACGGCCCCACAAAGACCCACGAGTATTGTCGCAATTGACAACACCAGGCAAGCAATATGTCCTGGGGAACTGATCTCGTTCATGCTTTCTCCAGTCAGAAATTCCCCAATGACACTACACTTGACGCATTCCCTGGTTCCATCGGGGTGTGTCACGCAGTCGACCCTATTCTTTGGCAAATTTAGTAACAGACAATTGCTCAGAGAGAGCCTAGTCGTTGTAGTATTTTCCATGGTTCACGAAAATTTTTGATCATTTGCCAAGTTTTTAGTATTTATAGAGTAGGTAGACAATTTCAGGTTCGAGGACTACCAGAGCTCGGTAGAAGTTAATATGCGGAATAAGTCAAGCCGGAAGCCATTTCATTTTTTACGAAAAATATGTTGAGTTATTTTGGAAAGTTGAAAAAGTTATTTTGCTGTTGGTAAATTCTCGTTGGAAAATTTCTTGTGGAAAAGGGGAATCACGCTGGCACAGCGAGAAGTAAAATTCATTCATCTTATTCAATTATCATTCTGTATTTCCATAATAGCTATCCTTAAGAAGAAGCAGGCCGGTAGCTGAAGGCAAAAGTTTATGGAAATGGAAACCCTTCTTATTTCACAAGAAACCACGCACAGCAATAATTTTTCCATCGGTGCTGACGTGCGTTCAAATTCTAGTAAATTCAGTTGTCCTATGCATTTGGTGTTTTTATTTATTGATTGCATAATGGGAAATGGGACAAAAAGGGTCAACCAAATGGGACACGCGAACTTGTCAGCGCTATTTCTCTGTTATGTATTCGCTGATAGACTTTCATGTCCATCGTGTACGGCAGATTTGATGCTTGAAAATGTTTAGCAAGAATTTCTAATAATTTGAATAGTTTTTAAAGGTAATACTACGTTAAATTGGCAGGAAATTAGTTTTTTATACAAGTCCGTCTATGTATTAGTGGATTTTGAAGGTAGTTTTATTTTTCATGAATATATTGTCATACCCAAAAAATCAGGAGAAAATTATTCCGCGCATAATGAAATGAATATTTAATAGTCTAACGGTCAGCAATAACGAAATAGTACCCGTGAAGTGTTATATTGAGTTTAGTGAATTTAGGTTAAAAAATAATAATTCACTTCCTGGTTCCGCGTTGTATTGTTTGTTAGAATGAATTAACACGCCATTTACACCTAAATATTGTACAAAACATGTTTTTGTTGTGTATGTATTATTCATAGTGACTACAGACGGCGTTATTCCCCGTGGTTTTCAAGTGGTGTGTGGTGCTGTTTGGTGTTATAATATAATATATAGGATACAACAAGTATAATTCTGTAAAACTATGTCTAATCAATAATCATATACCTATGAATTGTAATTCAAGAAAAAAATTGTAGGTTCTATGTGTATGCATGAGTTGCTTTATTGGTATTTTTTATTTCGAAAGATATGGAAACATATAAATCAAAAACACTAAAAACAATCATCACATAAAAAAATCACTAAAATCTTTTTTTCGCATTGCTACAGTCCCACTCCTTCCTTATTGATCATGAAGAAAACATTTCTACAAACTTTCACCGATGGATCACCTTGAAAAATAAGTCCATAAAGAAGTATTTTTAACATCAGTTAGCAACACAAAATGGTAAACGCCTACCGCTTATACGGCTTACCGTAAAAATTAACTATTCAATATTTGAGATTCGAAGTAGATCCACAGCGTGACAATTTTAAGTGGCTTTTAAAATTTTGCACACAGCATAGTATAGCATCTCATGGGTAAAAAAATTGTCCCTTTTCTCAACTACGTCACTACGGTCTATCCTGGTGTTTATCATAAAAAAACTAATGATTAGGAAGTTATTTGACGAGGAAATTGTAGGTCTGTACTGTTGTGCCAATATAGCAATAGTGTTATACATTCGTACATCATTTGCATGGAAATCCCTGAGACTACTACAATCCATATAGGTTTTAAGGTGTTGCTGTCATACCGCAAACTCGTCATCAAGCCGGTAACTTAGAATACAATCTGTTGAAACAAATGACCTCGGGGGGATTTTTCACAATGCTTTCAATTTCATTTATTAATATTTTTAGAGTAGGAAAATGTGGTATTCCCAAAAATCCAAAATAATACCAACAACGCTAATTCCAAAAACAGTTTTCAGACAATGTTCTTCTTGTAAAATACGCCAGCTTTTCCGCTAATCATACATACAACAGAAATCACATGGCAAACACTGAAAATGTAACCCAGCTTGCCATCGGCGGCTGTTTCTTCCTCGATCTACCCGAAAGCCGAATGGACTGCTACACTTCCGGTGACATGATCGCGCACTGCGTGGAATGTCAAGTTGTGGGCAGATTTCTTACCGGTGAAGGGATGGACGATTACTATTCCACAAGTCATTTGATGTGCCTCGTGATTGGAACACTGACAGTCATTACAGGACTTGGAGGATCCCTAATGAGCTATTTGATTGTCACCGTGTTACGAAGAAGGAATGGTGACAAGTCCTTTGACATTTTGCTATCCGCGTTGGCATACATGGACCTGCTGTGCGGAGTGACAATGGCGATAACTGCTCTAGTGGTGATGTCCTACTTGCGTAAGTTTTCATATTCCATTATCAAACACATTACTTATAAAAAAATTAAGTAAAAATAAATAATGTTCTCCAGAAAACTGGAGTCGCGGTGTGATCATAATGTATGCCTACGTGGTGGCATTTCTGAGTGGCCTATTTGGTAAAATCAGTTTAAAAAAATAAATTAGCATCATGGTCCACTGATTCCACGCATGTGCAAAGTATTTTAAATTACCTTTTTGATGTAGCTCGATCAGCCTCGTGTTTGGTGACTGTCATAATTGCGATTGAGCGGTATCTCGTGATTGCCTTTCCTTTTACAACACGGAATTGGTTTACTCCTGTGAAAACAAAGTTGTTTGCAGCATTTGCTATAACTTTGGGATTCATGCTATCTTGCTTTCCTCGAGCAACCAGTATCACAATCGATGTCAACAGATTCAAAAGCATAGATAGCATAAAGGATGTGGAATATTTGATTTACTACACCGGATGGTCCAAATTCTTTTACGGGGATAATGAAGGGTTACCTCTCTCGAATTGATTTGTGGTTGCCACTTCCTCTCCTTTTGCTCTTCAACGGGATGCTAATCTATCATGTAAATTGGAGACTTCCAGTTTATAGAATATTTTAGGACAATAGATTTTAAAATATTTTTCTTTTAGATTCAAAAGTTTTCATCACGCCGAGGTCAACTTAGCACTTCCCTAAAGAAGGATATGCGAGCTGGGGAAATGTTTCTGGTGGTCGTACTGGTCTTGTTCATTTGTAACTTGGTTCCAGTCATCATTGCTACCTTGAGCTATTCCACAGGTGTGGTTTATCTGGAAGGTGTGCTAGGCCTATTTCTTTCAGCTACTTTGAATTCTGGAGCAAACCTTCCAATTTATTACTTGAAGGCCCATGGATTTCGTGAAGAAGCTTTCATGGTCCTGCAAAGTTGGTTTTCGTCGTCTGTTATTAAGCGGTGGAGAAACACAGAAGCGTCGGAATTAAGTATTAAAAGCCAAAGTGCTCATGTTGACTCTGGCCTGGCGGAATCAGCCCAGGACAAGACACATTATCATGCTCAAGTTTGATAATATATTGCTATTGTTTGCAATAAATGACAGCAGTGGTTAGTGATTCTGAACATAGTTATGTAAGTTTAAAAGTAAAATAAAAACGTATTGTAGAGATTAGCGTTTATATTAAGATCAAGCATGAAATGACATATACTTTTTGGGTTCATTTGTCATGAGTCACGGCCAAAGTCCTCGACCGTGAGTAAGTAGGTACACAAAATAACATACGTTTTAATTAGTCGTTGATCTGAATTAAAATACTTAATAATATCCTATTTCTCAAGGCGTTCGCGTTACACAATAACATAATACACACAATATGTAATACACAAATAGTATATTTTAGATTTCAATTTGTATTGCGTTATATATTTATTTAATCTGATATCATTTCAATTTCTTGTAACGCGACTAACGCGAGAATGGCAAAAAACATTTTTGTTCTAAAAATTCATTCATTGTCTTTAGTGAGGTAAAAAAGCTAACTCGTTGGGTTGTCAAACTACACTTCTCTTTTGTCAGGCGCGTAATATTTTCCATTCCAACCCTCAGACTAGGTTTACGAGAAATTGTATTTATTAAAAAATAGTCCTTGAACTAAAATTGAATCCCTGGCCTTGACAAATGGCTAGTTAATTATTTACGACGTAATTCGAACATTTGTCTTTAATGACGTTAGTCTACTTTTCAATGAATTCCATGTAGATAGTCGCATGTAGGCTGCTTCAATAATTAATTTACACGCTTATTATTTCGGTTAAACTGTGTGTCACACTTATCACATCGCCTCCGAATAAAGCAGACCATGCACAAGAGGGGGAAAATGAGAAATAATCCCAGGACAAAGAGTGTCCAGCTCATTCCGGTGCACTCATCGTGGAGAATCCCTTCCTACAAAAGCATCGTCACATATCACCCATGGTAAAACTATCATTTGCGAGTTAAATACACCATTTAAATTTTCATTTTTTACTCGGCACGAGGGACATGTTGGGTTTTGCATCTGTACAAAGACAGGACCGTATTGTGAATTGGGAACTTGGGTTGACGACATGAATGGGAAGAGTCCAGTATGTTGATAGGGAATTTGTGGTTGCTGATGTACAGAAGGAAACCATCCTCCTTGATATGGTGGTCCAGGTGTACCAGCATTGAATGCTATTTACAAGAAAAGAAAAAAAATAATACGATTTGCATATAAAGCGATTCTTAGGTAACAATTAAGATACCTGTCCAAGGGCCACTGTTCACCTGATGACTCCTGGTAGTTGCGAAAGCAGGATTAATACCAAATGCTGGAGGAAATTGCATTTGGGGATGGTAGTCCATTGTTATGAATCCTTTGTACAAATATTTCCATGTATTTCAGTTTCAACGATTGCGGCACAACATATATATAGCCCGAGGATTTATACAATGTGAATTGAATGAGTGAATCCTACACTGAAATGTTTCATTGCACAATTATTGTTATGATTGTTATGAATGATGTGTCTAGTATCTGATGTTCTGTCTGTTTCAAGGACACAGATCTTGAGTGGGTTGTTGAACAAGTTTGAAAGAAATTGGGAACCGAAGTGTGTACATTTACGCGTACTCATGTCCTTTGGTTGGGTTTGGACTGGAGTGGAAACTGTAAAGATTATAGGCATATGGCAAGTTATGCGAAAAATGTTCTTCATTTTGCTCTTTCCCTGAATTCGTTTACCATAATTCATAAATTATAGAAAACTTTTTATTTTAAATTCAAATCCACAAAACAAATAGCACAATATGGTGACACTCCTTTGAGATTTCTACTATACGCTTTCCATTCAGTTTATACAGTGCTCTGCAATCGGTATTGTTACATCGCTTTATCCCAGTGAAATAGAGAAAAATCAAGGGCAGTATAGGAATTGTCCCAATGAGCATTTAAGCTGCTTGGATAATTAATTTACACGATTGTTATTGAGGGTAAACTGTGTGTCACACTGATCACATCGCCTCCGAATAAAACAGACCATGCAGAAGAGGGGGAAAATGAGAAATAACCCCAGGACAAGGAGTGTCCAGCTCATTCCGGTGCACTCATCGTGGAGAAACCCTTCCTACAATAGCATCATCACAACACCAATTCATTGCATAACTATTCCATTGAGAGTTAAAAAATTACTACAAAAATTTAATACTCTGCATAAAGGGCAGTTTCCTATTTTCGGGATTTGCATCTGCAGAAATATATGTCCGTGTGGAGAATTGGGAACTTGGTTTGAAGGAATGAATGGGAAGAGTCCGGTTTGTTGATAGGGATTTTGTTGTGGTTGTTGTTGTACAGAAGGAAACCATCCTCCTTGATATGGCGGTCCAGGTGTACCAGCATTGAATGCTACTTACAAGAAAACAAAAAATAATACCAGTTGCTTATATTGCTATTCTTAGGCAACAAAGATACCTGCCCATGGACCACTGTTCACCTGATGATTCCTGCTAGTCGTGAAAGCCGGATTAATACCAGATGCTGGAGGAAATTGGCCTTGCTGTTGGTACTCCATTTTTATGAATCCTTTGTGCAAATATTTTGGGTTTCAGAGATTGTGGCACAACACATAACAAGTTTTTCTGCATAATGACTTGAATGAATCCTACACTGAAATGTTTCATTGAAGAATTGTAATGAATGACGCGTCTAGTATCAGTATCTCCTGTCATGTTTATTTCAAGTCCTTAGCTCTTGAGTGAGTTGTTGAACAAGTTTGAAAGAAATTGGGAACCGAAGTGTGTACATTTACTATTTACGCGTACTTATGTCCTTTGGTTGGTCTTGGACTGGTAAGATTATAAGCATATGGCAAGTTGTGCGAAAAATGTTCTTCATTTGCCCTTTCCTTGAATTCATTCTTCATACAACTTTATAAATTATGGAAAACTTTTTATTTTAAATTCAAATAAAAAAAATAGCACAATGGTGACTTGTTAGCTACTCCTTTGAGATTTCTACGATACGCTTTCCATTCATTTTATACAGTGCTCTACAATTGGTATTGTTACATCGCTTTTTCCCAGTGAAATAGAGAAGAATCAAGGGAAGTATAAGAATCGTCCCAATGAGTAAAATCCAGGTTAGCAAGTCGATCTCTAAGGTTTGAACCCCCACCTGGAGACGACAAGGATTGTCTTACATTGCATGGGTCAATATTTATTTCATGAGTAAAATGAGTTTTGAAATCATGTTGTGAAATAAGTCCGACTTGAATTTTACCTTACACTCTGGGCAATCAGGACGCTGTAGACGCTGTCCGCGTCCGTTGAAATTGTACGCATAAGTAGGAATAGGAGAATGCAGATCAATTTGCTGATGCGGATTTTGGGTCTCAAGTTGGGGGGATGCAAACCACGCTCCTTGTTGTGGAACTGAGAACCACCAAAAGCTCCATCAATCAAATCAAATAAATTTTTAAAATAAAGTTTTCAAACTGTAACATTTTAAAACATTCATTTTGTTAAGTGATGTTATAGCTTAGCTTTACCTGGCGCTCCACCTTGTGAAAATGATTGCTGATGTGTCACAGGGGTTGAATTGGTAGTGGAAATTGTTGGCAATTGTTGTTCTCCCTGGGAGCTCATTTTGAGATAGTTTGCTAATAAATATTACAGTTGTACTACGGACAACAGAGCTCCAATTGTTGTATCGACAAAATTATTTGGTTAAATATGTGAGGAACATTACACATAAGAAAACTTGTGAAAACTTAATCCAATAAGTTACATAGAAGCATTTGTGATTATGATAATAGTTCTTTTCAAGGATGGAATTCTTGAAATGTTGAAGTAGCACCTTGGAACAAGTGTCTTGAAAATATGAAAGCTTAATTCACTCTAAAAATAATATATATGCCTATTTATTGTTGTTTCATATATCAGTTAGGCTTTTAGGCGCAAGGTGTAATATGGTAAATTGTAAGACAACAGCACAGGTGATAAGCAAGCAGACATTATAATATTACTGGAGTGGATAATACAAATAAACTGATAAATACAAAAACACTGACTGAAAAACACGTGGGTTGTTTCCTCTAGGAAATTGCTGCAACCAACGACTGTTTTGAAGGTGGCCGTCAATCCAAAGATTTTATGAAAATGACGATGATATTATATTATATTTTAGAACAATGTACATGTCCCACTACGTACTCAAAAGTAATTAACATTTCCCTAGTTTTTACTGAATGCCGTTATTAATTTATTTCGATCTCGTTAAAGACGGTCATTACCATGATACTCATTTCAGTGATTCAAATATTTTGTCACCTTCCAGTAAAATTATCCGATTCGCTTCCGTCCCATATTAAACCGCGCCCCACAATTATTGCATCGCGATTTTGCAGTGCAATAGATAAATATCAGTGGAATTAATAGAAACATTCCAAGAACGAGCAACATCCACGTCAGAAAATTACATTCTTCGACTAAATATCCAACCTGAATGAATTAGCATTATTGAAAGATTTGCACCTTTACCTATTTTTAGATATACAAATTTGCAAAATTTATAAATTAGTTACTTTGCACTCTGGGCAATCTGGGGGGCCATCTTGGAGTTGTAAAATGGTTGGATGTTGAGGACCTGAAGGCTGACCCAAGTAGGGATACATACCAACTTGATGATGAGGAGGATATGGATTTGCATTCTGAAGCTGCGGAGATGAGAACCATGCACCTTGGATCGGCAGTGGAGGTGACGGTGCACCGAAGTTTTCCGTTTGATTTACACTTCCTAAAAATCAAGTTTTTATAAAGATATTCATGTTCCGCATTTCTATTAATTTTCAAGGACATTTTACACTTACCTGGTACTACTACTGGACCTCCATCATGGTGAGGAAAAGGGACGTACTGAGGTGGCACTTGGGTTGGAATTCCGAGAAGGTTTTGGGGTAATACTGGAACTTGCTGGGGAGTCATTCCATAAATGTTTCAAATTTTCAATAATTTTTATCACACTTGCGCCAATAGCATACCATGCAAACTGATGCATTATGTGAGACAAATACATGGCAGTCGAACGATAAATCGAATAAATGGAATCGATTATAGTATACTCTTTGTCAAGGATAAGGTTCTTGAGGAAAGAGGCTATTTGAGGTGTGAAGTGGCACTTTTGTTGCCCACCGAATTGTAGCACCTTATAATATAAGGTTACCTATATCATTGCCGTACTAAAAATTTCTTTCAATAATCACTCAATACTTCCTCTAAACCGAAGTATCCGCTGGCATCTGTGTTGATTTCATTAATTTAAATCGATGAAACCTAGATGAATCGATGAAGCGAACGGAGCGATTATAATGCCATACATTTTATAAATATTCTAACCTACCGCATTATACACAAAAATATATTTATTCTTTGTTGGTTCTACTAGCCTCATTTGTCCATAAAATGTAACACCGTGCGTATTACAATTAATTGGGCACTAAAACCTATCTGATACGTTATACTCAATACATGTCATATTACGATCTTCCGAAAATAAGACAAACATGCAAAATACACAAAGGAAACCTCAACAGCCGCAATTTTTCCGAATTACAGTTTATATGGAGTGTCTTCTCCCCCAACCCAAAATGGTTTGGGGGAATTCACGGTTTATAGGAAATTGGACTGGGGCTAAAAATCCAAACTTCATAGAATGGCAGGAGATGGCTAACTTTTTGCTTGGCATATTTGCCATTTTGACTAATAAGTTATTACTACAGTACCAGTACCGGCAAAAAAAGGCTCCACATCGTAATAATTTAAGCATGAATCTGATGCACAAAAATAAATATTTGATATGTATATACATTATTAAAAGAAAAATTGTCAAAAAGAACAATTTCTTTCTCAATTTTCGGCTCCCCACTTTTTCCGATTAAAACCAAAATTGTCTCAACTGTGGTAATGTATCGTAGCATTAATATTACAACGATATTAATACAACGATCAAAGTTAGTGATGCTCCAGGCATTTTTGTAGTAACACGTCAATAATAATTCAGCAAGAGCAAGACTCAATCTAATCTCCTTAAAATGGCCAAGTTTCTGCTTGCTCTGTCCCTTGCATTCGTTATCATCACATATTGTGATGCACAATGGGGTATTTTGTATTTCGCTTTATATTACATGAATTTTATTACATGTTTAGACTTTTGGAATTATTAAAAATCTTTTCTTTCTTGATTTATTAGATGCAGGGTGTACACGACTAGGAGGATTTTGTACATCCGCTACTGCTCGCTGTTTAGGTGGAACTTTCCGGAACGGAAACTGTGGTACCACAATACACCAGTGCTGCCGTAGTGTTGGTATGTATAAATTTACACCTTAAATCCTGTTCAAACTAATTCAGAACTCAGAGACGACTTTAGCCGTAATGTATATTTCCAGGATTTCGGCGAGGTCGTCAGGTTAGCAACCTGAGTTGTCTACGAGCTGGAGGATTTTGCACTTCTGGATTTGCCCTTTGTTCCAACGGAAATGTGCCTGGAGCATCATGCGGCCCTGGAAGTCAATGCTGCGCCAGTTCTAGTATGCACACACTTTTGCATATTATTGAGAATTGAGACGGGCAAGCGGTAATAAATTGGTTTGGTATTCTATCAGATTCGACACCAACCCAATCCTCCTGTAAACGCGCAGGAGGATTTTGCACTTCTGCATTTGCCCTTTGTTCCAACGGAAATGTGCGCGGGGCAGATTGTGGACCTGGAAGCCAATGCTGTTCTGGTTCCGGTATGTATGCACTTGCTGTTATATTGTATTATTGAAACTTTTAGTACTTATTAGTGAACTGATAATTGTAATATTGAAAATATCAGGTTAGAGACCACTGGAACCGCAAGCACTAAAAGCATTTAAACGGATTATGGACTTCAAATTTAGCCCCGTGTCAGGTGGATTGCAAATTGCAGACATTTTGGCGAAATGAACCTTCTCAATACTGTCATATTTAACCATGTTAAGTTATTTACTAAATCATGTGCAAAATTTTACCTTTTCTCTACTTGAGCAGATTTATTAGCTGATTTTTAGAGGAGTAAAAATATAGGTAATTTATCTTTGGCATCAAAAATAGCACTAATATATCCCATCATATTCTAGTAACCCACAAGGCAGTCAATTCTGAAAACTTAACTGGCCACAGTTAGTGTTCAAAATCACGGCATGAATTTCAAGCTTAAGGCATGGCATGAGGAGATGATCTCCAAAGGACATGCCATGCATGCGTGGTCTTTGCTTTCATGAAACCTCAATTTCCACTTTTGTAACCCAAAACCCAACTTTTCAACAACAAAAAGTCAACCTCATACTACTACTCCACTTTTCACAGTGTATACGGGTCATAATACATAATTTCAAGTCTTCTATGTATTCCGAATTATTTAATAAAAAACATTAACTGTTGTCACAGTGCAGTACATGCAATGTGTAATGCATACACTTTCAGAAACTTGTGGAACCGTTTTGGTTACTTGATTTAATGATATACAAAATTTTTTGACGTTATACGGGACACAGCATCTAGCCAAGCTGAGCCTGGTTTCTTCGTAACCATAAAGCGTAAATTGAAATGGAATGTTCATAAACAGAGATGAATTTATGATGTGCCTGAAGAAAAAATACAAATGTGGGAGTACACCTGGAAAGTCTAGCTTTTATACCTGATGGTTGACAATGAGGCAATTATTGAGCTTCTTTCCGCTTATATTGGCTTTAGTAAAAGATCGAAAAATTCTCGGAATATTATTAAATTTTTGCAAGTTGCTGTAATACATCTGCTTGTATTCATGTTTTATTGTTTTCGCCCGATGTGCATATAAAAGCGTGCCGTGAAGGTGAGATTCTACATTCCCAGGATTTTTCTCCGGTTGAAGCATACAAATTATAGAGTTATACATTGTAAAACCACAAACCACTTTGTTATTTCAAAACGGTACGTTATGAAGATCATAATTGTGTATAATAAAATGCTGGGTTTGAATAACTTTTGAATTTAACCTGAATGCTAGTATCAGACTAGTTTGCATACAAGAATATTGAAGTTTTATATTCATACGACCGCTTATCAGTATATGTATCAGTATCAGTATATGACCATAACCAGTTACGTTACATCAAACCGACAGCTCAAACCTACTTTTCACTACTTTCAATACAACATACAATTATTACATAACATATTATGACACATATTAACTTTAAGTTAAGAGGAAGTCAAAAAATTTATGAGGAAGTTTCCTCACCGAACCGATATGCTAGTCTTGGAGGAAATTCTTCAGGCATTTTACTCTTTTGTATAGGTATAGTCGAAAGGCGTATTTTATTGAAGCTCGACCGTGCCGTGTGAATTCTCCTATACTGTTCAATCAAATTACCTAACCATAACAGAGTCAATTCCCAATGCAAGTGATAACTTGAAGGCTGTATGTTTAAATTCGATCCACATGAATAACTGGACTGTGGATTAAAAATGCCAAAATCCAGACAGTCGCAGTCATCTCGCGTTAAAATAATATTAAAAGTTTTACTTTTGTCTATGTGCATTGGTTTTAACACCACTACCTCACCACAGGAATCACACTATCCTCATTCTGCCGACACTTTGTCCTTCATTTGATGGTACATTTTCAAGGTAAAATCGGCGTAATCAACTTCCCTCTAATAGTTTATTTGCCAAGTGTGCTCGCAATGGCAAACACAACAACCATAACACGCCTTGCGATAGGCATCTGTGCCACTTTAGACCTACCCGAGGATCGGATGGACTGTGTGACCTCGGCCCTAAATGAAACCCGTTGTATTTCTTGTCTCGTGTCTGGGAAATTCTTGACTGGAGAAGGGCTCAACGATTACACTTCCCTGGGCCATGTGACATGCCTCCTGTTGGCAATTTTGACTGTGATTTTTGGGTGTTCTGCCACCTTGTTGAGCTACCTGATAATTGTCGTTTTAAAAAGGCAAAATACTGGAAAATCCTTTGATATTTTGCTAACCGCGCTGGCTTACGTGGATCTCATGTGCGGATTGGCAGTTGCCATTAGCGCAGTCACGATGATAACCTATTTTCAAAATTGGGGTAGAGGCTTGACCACGCTGACTGTCTACTTGTACTCAATTTTGGCGTCATGTTTGGGTACACAACTGAACAATTCCTGATTCATTCATTCAACAAAAATAAACTTTTTATTCATTTCATTATTTTTCTCCAGCAAGGTCGGCTTCCTGCTTCATGACGGTAGCAATAGCGCTAGAACGCTATTTGGTAATCGCCTACCCGATGACAATGAGCACGTGGTTTACCCCCTTCAAATCTCGACTCCTTGCCGGACTTGCTCTCGCAGTGTCCTTTGTTTTTGGGGTGTTACCTCGCGCCTGTAGCCAGTACATTGCGGAAAATAAATTTAAGGATATTCCCAGCGTGAAAGACCTCGACTATTTAATTTACAGCACAAAGTATGCTAAATTTTGGTACGAAGACTTGAAGGGGTATCTCACCAGAGTGGACTTTTGGCTGCCCTTACCCCTCCTCCTCGTTTTCAACGGGATGATATACCATCAGGTCAGTTTCCTCTCAAAATATGGTGATGAAGCAATATTTTAGAATTGGTCATTAGTTTTGAACGGTTTATATTAGATTAAAAAATTTGCGTCTCGTCGGAAGGGACTCAACTTAAAACGGAAAACAGACCTGAGTACCGGGCAAATGTTTCTCCCTGTCGTGGTGGTTTTGTTAATATGCAATATCCAGCCTGTCATTTACACCTACTTTATATACAGCACCAGAGTGATATACCTGGAAGGCGTGATGGGCTTCCTGCTCTCCGCTGCCGTTAACTCCGCAGCTAATTTCCCCATTTATTACTTGAAAGCGACGGGATTTCGTGAGGAGGCTAAGAGCGTGTTGCGGATGTGGCTTGGAACCTGGAGGAAATCCAGTGCTGGAGAAGGGCCTGACGTCACAATTGTCGATACAGTTTTGTAGATATATACATGGTTTAATGAGACGGGGAAAAAGTGAGTAAAGTGCTATAGAGCGATATACTCATACAATACATACTTATACCATTTCTGTGACTTTAGTATTTCCAAAATCCAATGTGAGTGTGAGTATGTATGTACGTAGTATGTAGTAATATGCTTCACAAAAACTTTGTAAATCAACTTGTGCTCGAGCATTTATGCTCTACAACAGATAACCTACCTACTTGCATTTATACGACTGCTGTTATTTGCTTTCATAAATTGTATAGATAGGCAAACATGCCTTATAGANTTGCATTTATACGACTGCTGTTATTTGCTTTCATAAATTGTATAGATAAGCAAAAATGTCTTATAGATGACCGTAATTATTTTTACGAGTTAGATTTAAGGCATGATACAATATAGTATCATGTAGAATCAGGAAAAGAATGCTTTTATATAAATTCAATAAAATACTTTCCGGGAATACCTTCATTACGCTGGTGCAGACCTCGATGGGTCATACAGTTCAGTATATATACACAAAATTATTTACTTATTCTTCTGTCTGATTCTTTAGATTTCTAAAAAAAATATGTTGGTATTTAGCATGTATTTTTACATAAAAATCCACCGTAGTACCTAAATATAAAACACCAAATACTTATGCACGTATAATTGTAGTGTAGCTCAAAATTAAACTTGAAGACGTCAAAAGGGTTTTCCAAATTACAAAGTGCGTGGTTAGTTGTCGACAATTTATATCCAAAAGTATCCAATGAAATACAAATATAACTGAATAAAAGGATAATTTGCGCTATGAATTTACTCTTACGCCAAGGTCACGCACCATATACTTCAGAAATAAGAAATTTTCCCATTCCAAAAATAGCCTAAACTATCAAAACAGAGAAAATAATTTTAGTATAAATTGGAATGTCTCAACATCACATGTTTACAATACTGCATAGCTCTGGCAGTCTTCCAGTCCTCAAGTATCTGCTCCAGTAATGAGAGACACTTCACCAAATGTTCAAAACTTTTCATGAACCATGGAAAACGCCACTGTTACAAAACTCGCGTTGAGCAATTGTCTGATTATAAATTTACCGGAGAGTAGGACTGACTGCATGATTGCCGAGAATGGAACGAAGGCTTGTGTCACGTGTAAAATGGTTGGAGAATTTTCCACCGGGGAAAGCATTGACGAGTACAGTTCCCCGGGGCATATTGTATGTCTTGCACTGGCAATAATCACAATTATGGTGGCCTTTTGTGGGACCTTCATGAGCTGTCTGATCATCACAGTGTTGCGGAGACGAAATAGTGGAAAGTCATTTGAAATCTTGCTCTCTGCATTAGCCTACGTTGATTTAGTGTGTGTACTAACATGTGCTTCGTGTGTCGCGTCAATGACGGTCTATTTCCGTAAGACTTATTCAGTTACGTTAACACGATAACACAGAATTGAAATTGACAAGAATAGTTTTAATGCAGGTTTAAACCTTTTGCTTTTGCAGAAAATTGGGATCGTGGGCTTTGTACAATTGCGGTTTACCTGGTCACGCTACTAGCATCACTTTTAGGTAAACTTTTATTGTGTTTTATAAGCAATGCTCTTTAATCATATGACTTATTAATTTAATTTTTACTGTACAGCCAGATCTGCATCCAGTTTTATGACAGTGGCAATTACAGTCGAGCGATATTTGGTGGTTGCCTTTCCATCTTCAATGAGCCACTTCTTTACCCCTCTTAAAACTAAACTTTTAGCCGGATTTGCACTCATTTTGGCAACACTGTTTGGTCTTCTGCCTCGTTCAGGAAGTGCCTATATCGGACCCAATAGATTCAAGGAGATTGACGGCGTGAAGCATTTGGACTACCTGATTTACGGGGATTCAGCCTGGGCACAATTATGGTACGGGACTTTAAAGGGAATCCCGGCCCGGTTCGATTTCTGGTTGCCGTTACCCCTCCTTCTCATCTTCAATGGACTAATTTACTCCCATGTGAGAACATTCTAAATCCATGTATGAATCATAATTTTTAATTATCATTATATCATAATTATGTTATTCGCATTCAGGTTCGCAAATTTTCATCTCGTCGTAAAGAGCTCAACAAAAAATTCAAAAGGGACCTCAGAGCCGGGCAAATGTTTCTTCCAGTCGTGGTCGTCCTACTAATTTGCAACATTCCCCCCATAATTTTTACCTTTGTTAGTTACAGCACAGGTGTACTCTATCTAGAAGGTTTTTACGGACTGTTTTTAACAGCCACCGTTAATTCTGCAGCAAACCTGCCAATTTATTATTTGAAGAGTCCGGGATTTAGAGACGAAGCTCGTGTTGTGTTGAGGATGTGGTTTTCCTGCTTGAGGGAGTCAAAAAGGAAACAAAGTCGGGAAGGAGTGCTTGGTGCTGGGAGCACAACTCAAACAGTGAACAGCAGTAGCGATACCGATACTAATGATTATTCTGCCTTCTCCAGTTTTCGTCAGAAAATCAGAATGTCAATTGACTATATTGGAGGGGGAATTTTTCATCATTGACATTGGATGTTGTCACTTGTAATAAATCATTCTCCATAACATACTTGACTAATAAAGCCGATTAATGCGTCTCAGAGAATATACGTACTTATTATTTGTTTTAGTTTAGTACCATAACCCATGAATATTATTTGTATTTGATTCTAAAAGGATCATGTTTTTGCTCTTACTATTAGTTTAAACAATGTTTGCGTTGTTACACCAAAAAGTATCCAAAAACTAAAATAAACTTGAAAACTACGGGGAATAAAAAAGTCACAATAAATCTGCAATAAATTGCATAAAAATTTATGCTTTTTAATGCATAGCCAGTTATCATCTTAGCCAACAGCACAATCCCTAATCAGATAATGAATATGATACCTACAGTCTATAGACAATAAGACAAGACACCATTTAGCTGTTGCTATTGTGGTTTACCATAATGTTATTTAAAATGTACAGATTTTTAAGCTAATTCCGGAGCAAACCTTCCTGAACAAAAATATATAGGAATTTGATAATTTGAATATTTTCCCATATATAAAAAAATAATACGGTAGCTATAAAATAAAACGACTAAATGACTAGTACCTGGATAGTATAACAGTAGCGCAACTTTGAGCACAGCAGACGCGTACATAAATACTGCTTCTAAATTACGCTGTGTGGTTAGTTGTTGATCAGGTATTTCCATCAAAACCTTCCGCTTGCCTTTATTCCGTATTAAATCCAAGTAAGAAACTTATGATGAATATAATGCATAATTTATCCTCTATTACGGCGGCGTCACTCACCTTTCATCCCCATCAAATTTTCCGTCAAACATTTTCCAAATTCCCAAAATACTCTTTTCCAAAAGGAAAACTAATGTATTTTTAATAAATGGAGTGGCTTAGAACTCATCGTATGCTAAATGCGTCCCAGCTCTCATCCTCTTCAAACCTGAAATCCGTTCCACACCAACCATCTCCTTCTTCAAGTCCTCCAAAATTTCCATGGACCATGGAAAACACCACAATCACAAGGCTCTCGTTGAGCATGTGCCTCATTATAAATTTGCCAAGAAATAGGACCGATTGCATGACAGCCGAGGATGGAACAAAGCATTGTGTCAAGTGCACACTTATTGGAAAATTTTTGACTGGGGAAAGCATGGACGACTATTATTCTCCAGGTCACATTGCTTCCCTGCTGTTGGCAGCAGTCACAATTGTGGTGGGTCTTTGCGGAGCTTTCATGAGTTCCCTTATCATCGCTGTGTTGAGGAGACGGGATAGGCTGAAGTCGTTTGACATCTTGCTGTCGGCTTTAGCCTACGTTGATTTATTGTGTGGATTGGCATGTGCCACGGGTGCCACATCAATGACGCTCTACTTTCGTAAGACTGGATCCGCTTTTACTAAAT
>JAANSN010000620.1:0-51369 GCA_036850665.1 Dicranocentrus wangi
AGTAAACTTAGGTGAGCTGGCTGCACAGCGTGCAGTTTCCCTCATGACATGTCATATGCAACTGGAGTATAGCCACAAAACGAAGAAGCTGTTCACTTTTTACGCTGATATAGATAGCTGGTTGCCCAAAGAAGATGTACGAAACAGTAAACTTACCTTCATTTAGCATAATCATAACCGATTCCATTCCTCTTTCTTGTCGCCCGTATCCTCCGCGGAGGTTCGCGGAGCAGAGACGAATTTCAATTTCTCCTCTACAAATTCACTAATCATATCAGCAGAATTCATCGGCAAATCCATGAGCAATTTTTCCATCATCACCTTTTAGTACTTACTTTGGCCAAAAACAATATTTACTAAGGAACGACGCGGCGTAACAATTGACGATTACGACTCTATGCACACCTTCATTATATTTATGCTGCACAAAGACTGAAGCTTTTGTGTATTAGCAGTTAGCAGTTATGCATTTGTGATAGCTTAGGGTTTAGGACTTGCTATTCATGATCCCTATGTGATAATAATATGATACTATTTTGATGTTACAAATTACAAAGTACAAATATGCATAGCGTGCGTGCGTACGAGTCATCATCATCATCATGTTGATATCATGATCATCATGACTTCATGACTAGTCTTACATTATACGTAATAACGGAGCACCTCAGAAAATATCATCAGAGCCCCTTGGACACACATCACATATTACATTTTATTACCCACACATGTGCATAACTTTAATTATCCTGCTAATTACAAAATATTAGAGCTATAGGATTTTGTGTTGATTTCCTCCAACATTGAAATGAATGGACCTTGACTCAGCAGAAGTTGAATTTTTGGAGCTACATTTGAGTCGAAGGATTGAACTCAAAGATGACAAGACAAGAAACACAGGCATAAAGCGAACAACATTATTACATATACATATTCCCATTCGGACGGAATAACATTTCAAGCTCTTCATCTTCATCATCAGCAAATCAGCATCTCTCACTCAGGTGAACTGGATGAGGCACAACATCATTTTTGCAAAATAATATAAAACGCACCTATTGTTTACGTATATAAACAGGTAGATTCGCAATTAGTGAACTCGTGGACAACAGTAGTAATAATTTAATTTAAAAATTGCAAAATATTAGCCAGTTGATGAGCCGTGTACCGTGTGTGAAAAGGGATTAATTTTTTTAGCAGTATTCTCTGAATATTCTCACAGGCAAGGTGTATTGTGGTTTATAGTGAAACAGAAGAAGCAGTTCCAGAATAACATTAATCTTAATATTTATATGCGAAAATATTCAGTGGAAAAATCGAATTTCAGCAGTGTTGGCATTAACTAACAAGAGCTCATCTTTCATTATTTTCATCTAAAACTACATATTTACAAGCTATTCTTTTTGTGTGGTCACTGAAAAGATTTCAACGTGTCAACCATGACGTCCCTTTTGACATCTGCAGGTAAGACAAAATGCACAATTTGTAATTAGTTGTTAGTAATTGAAATGGGTGATTAGTGAGAAAGAAGATGGTTCAATAATTATTAGTCTGATTCGAAATTATGTGCTACGACGTGCGGTCAGACTTTAGATTCACCTCCGGTCTGTTGTAAATACAATAATACTAGGCATTATTTGTGTGTTGGTTGCACGAATTTAGGAAACCCATGTAGCATAATGATAATGATAAACCCTCCCTGATACTCGTACACTGTCTGTTCACGATTTCAAACCTTTGATTCATTACTGCTAATTATAGTGGCAGACTAATTGTTGGTGTTGAATGATATCTTCTGTCATCTGTGTGTCGCCGTCACTTGTAGATCATAACAGCTGACAGTTGACAGTCACAGTTATTCAGTGTTTTTATCGTTCGGTCGGTAGTTTCATCATTTACAATGAAGTTATGCTTGAGATTTTCCATTGGCACCACCACTTGTTAAGACGTTGTAAGTAGTGAAGTCAGCTGTTTGTTTGGTGTCACGCGAGGTCAGGTTGAGGTTTTACAACTCCCGTGAAGATGAAAGGACAGACACTGGGTTGTCTAATGTTTCTAGGTCATCTTGCAAAGAATCATGCTTCATTTGTATTAAATTTTTAAATCCAGGGACTATCATCTTATCCCATCATCCGTTGAAATTGTACACAAGTAGAATGACAATGTGCACGCTGATTTAAATGCATGAAAGGTGAAAGGACATTATTGTCAGCTAAAGATGTAATTCGTCTAAAATTTAACTTCTCTGTAATGTGCAAACGTTTCAGGCATGGGTATGGAGTAAATTTAGATTAAAACTTGAGCAATTTTGAGAGGTGGAAAGCTGAAAGCTACCCTCCAGTGACGCTCCCATTCCCGATTTATTGGTACACCTCGAAAGTACTGAGAGGGAAAGTTATATAATGCAATCTGTTCCAAAACTCGGGAATTTCCCAATTTCCTTGGTTTATAATTGACTTGATTTCTAAAGCAAAGATCGAGGTGGCGTATACAAAATGCTTACTCTTTACAGATTTCACAGGCATAAAAAGTTTACAAATACAAAGGAGCTATGTAGAAGATTAATCCATAAAAAATCAAGAGAAAAGGCATTCGAGATTCGAGACGAGGCGCATGTACTGCTCACTTTCCCTTCCATACTTCTACTTGCATAATTAAATATTTTGTCATATCTGCATTTAGTTTAGTTGTCTATGTGTGTGCCGATCAAGATTGAGTTTCTCATCAATTTGAAACTTCAAAATGCACACTACCTACTGACTACTACTATCACTAATATCCCGCAGATATCCTTTCGCTCTCATGGCATGACCTTACAGATTCGAAAATGTTAACATAATAAATATAAGTTATGTTCTGGTCTGGAAAATCAATTAGGTACAATTTTTAATTTAAGCACACGCCTGGAAGGCATCCCTCCCTATACTGTATTTTGCATATTACATCGATTCTTTCATTCCGTAAAATGCATGGAAGTGTGGTTTTTAGGGTATGTTGAATCGTCAGTGATGACTCCTCACTGATGATGAATGAGTTGATTTGATGAGAGTGAGGGGTAGTAGTGATTGATTAGTGATGCAAAATCTTGAAGGATTCTATCTAACTTGCTTTGTCATCGCATATCGTCTCATCGTATCATCATCGTGGAGCCGCAGCCGGTTTGCAATTTTGCATGCTATGATACACGTACTTTTAGTTGTACTCCATCGCTTGTCTCAGAATGGGCTCCTCCACCTCCACCGTGAGATGCCGTGTGGCGCGTGAGCTCACTCGTCCTCTAATTGTAACTCATCATCACACTCGTTCGCATCCACAATCCACACTTTTCAGTAAACGTTGCATCATCTTTGTGCTTAATTTAAGTATAATGGTTTCAAAATATAATGAACTACGACTTAGAAAGCCAGTGGTTACATTAGTTATTTTTCCAAACAAATTAAAAATCTGTTAAGAAGACCTGTTCTAAGTATATTCTGTCTTGTGCGCCGTGCCGTCTTTCTACGTGGTGGAGTGCTACAGTCACAGTATACCATTTTAGTGGATTGATACATAGAAAACAGATATATATTTGTTGGACATTGGAGCAACTCCTTCAATAAAAAGTGGGCTTATCTCCTGTCACCAGTTACCGGAACCAAAGTAAAATATATAAAGTACAAACCACCACCACCACCACCTACTGGAGTTAAAATGGGTGGGGTAAATACTAAAGAAGAAGTGGAAACGGAAAGTAGAGATTTTTCCAGCCCTACTGGTCATACTACCTCTACATCATCACAACAAAAGAATGAAAAACAACCGAGTGAAGGCGCAGGAGACCCAACGAATAAGACAGATACGACGACTAACATGCAAGTAACAACGAGGAAAGCATCGGCTGTTGACACCGAAGCGGACGCTGATGTGGTTGAGGAAGATGATAATGATAGAGAATTAGTTAGGGACGAGGACACAGAACCCTTTGATCCAGATAATTATGACCCCTCGAAATACGGGCCAATTTTACCAAATGGTGAGATCAACTGGGATTGTCCGTGTTTAGGAGGAGCTGCCAGTGGACCCTGTGGAACTGAATTTAGGGCTGCTTTTTCATGCTTTCACCATAGGTTGGGAAATTTGCTAATACAATAATTCAAAATAGAACGCATTTATGGCACTTTGCGCTTGTACAATCATAAATGCATAAAATCAAATGTTTTGGTTGTATAGTAAAGAGGATCCTAAAGGAGCAGACTGCTTTCCAGCATTTGAAAACATGCACCTGTGCTTTTCCAAATATCCAGATTTGTATAAATCACGAGGAGATGAAGAAGATGAGGAGGATGACGATCAGGTGCAGTTTGACGAGGACGAACTAAAAGTTATTGATGATGAAAATGAGAATGAAGAGCCCAAGTCAGAGTCGCCAAAAAATTCTGAGGAGCAGTCTAGGTCGAAAAATCAGAAGGAAAAGAAGGAGGAGAAAAGTAAAACGAAACACGCAGAACCGGCGAAACGAAAAGAACCACTGTTACCTACGGCTGGACAACCCGCTATACTATAGATTTATATGAGCAAGCACAGACGCTCAATCATCACATATATTTTGTATTTTGTAGTTCCTGAAAAACGTCAACTGTCTAGTATCTAGTATTGTTAGAAAATAGTGCTTATTGTAAGGCTGTTAACATATTTATGCAGAAGTTCATGCAGGCAGAGTTAACCAGTGGTAATAATATGGCCACTTCCTCTTCTCTACTTACTTAAGAAAAAGTGCGAGCATGTACCTTCTGAAGATCTACATAAATTCTATACAATTACTAAATGTAATCATTAATCATGAAAGCGGACGTATAATGAATGAAGTCTTATTAAAGTGTTTTAGTACGACTGAAACTCCATAAATTGCATTAATTAGTAGCATACAACTGACCTCTTGTCATAGTATCATCGAAAGATCATAATTAAAAGCATTTCTTCATTATATGTTGCGTCTACACGGGTATGCTGAATCGCGAACCACAACAGGCACCTCATGTTCATTTTGCAACTCTAAGTCGAGTACCTGCGCTTTCATACTAATGAAATACAATTAAACTAAATTGCTCTACATTTTTACTTTACAACAGACCGGAGATTCAAATATAGTAACTATTGAATGTAATTTAATTAATGGTATAAATAATACTATTGTTTTGAATCCATTTTTCTGTAGCTGGAATCATCTCCCTGTTGGATGAACAGCATCCAGATGTAAAAACCTTTGCTCTACATAAACTTGACAGCATTGTCAATGAATTTTGGGCAGAAATTGCTGATTCCATTGAAAAAATGTAAGCAACTACCTTTTTATTAATTTTTGTATTAATAATTCGCTTTCACTTATATTGAGCATATTGTATATTTTGAATACTTTCCAGTGAAATTTTAGAAGAAGACAATGGGTTTCCTGAAAGACAGCGACAGTTAGCTGCTCTTGTCGTGAGTAAGGTATACTACCATCTAGGGGCTTTTGAGGTGTCTCTCACTTACGCGTTAAAGGCAGGGCCACTCTTTGATTTATCTCAAAGAAATGAGTACGTGGAGACCACTCTAAGTAAGTTTTGTTCAAAGAATCTAGTTTTCCTATTCCAGATATTCTGGGAAAATTTGATATCAATATACGTCTATTTATTTATGTTTTTGCTTATTATTTTCCTTGTGTGTGATTTTTATTATGTAGCCAAGTGTTTGGATGCATACATTCAAGCACGACTTGAAGCATGGCCTGGAGAAATAGACCTTATCGATCAAAGATTAAGTGACATCAAATCTATTGTTGATCGAATGTTCGAACAGTGTTTTAAGGATCGTCAATTTAAGCAGGCTTTGGGTGTAGCACTAGAAACAAGACGAATGGACATGTAAGGGAAAGTCTAATTAAATATAAATATCAGCTTAAAGACTCGATTTTTACTAACAAAAACGCTTGGTTCTGAACAGGTTTAGAAGGGCAATCGTTTTGAGTGGAAACGAAACCGAAATGCTTGCTTATGCGTTTCGTGTTGCAATGACCTTGATTGGCGAGCGTAACTTTCGGAACACCATCTTGAAGTCGTTGGTTGGAATTTATGCAGGACTACAAAGTCCTGACTATGTGAATATGTTAGTCAATATAACGTTGTAATTCATAAATTTACGTTACAATAAACTGACTGAATTCGACTAGTAATAATGTTTTATATTTTTAGGTGCCAATGTCTTATTTATTTGGATGATGCTACTGAAGCTGCTGGGGTAATTGAAAAACTGTCCAAGACCCCGGGTCCAGAAAGTCAACTTATGGCATATCAAATCGGATTCGATCTCTACGAAAGTGCTACTCAGAATTTTCTTAGTAGGGTATTGGCAATTTTAAAAGCAAACCATGCGTCCCCGAGTGGAAGAGAAGGTACCCCGACTACAACTAGTACAAACCCAGGACCGACCGGTGAGGAGGTTGCCGCTACATCAGAAAGTCCTTCAGATGCGGTAGAAGTACGGAGGCCTGTCAGCGAAGAACAGAAGAAACACTGGGAACAGATGATCAAAATTTTGGGAGGCGAAGTTTCAATTGCATTACAATTACAGTTTCTTGTGCGTTCTAATAAGACGGATATGACAATTTTGAAACAAACCAAGGACTCCGTCCGTGTTTCCATTTGTCATACTGCCACTGTTATTGCGAATGCGTTTATGCATGCTGGAACAACATCTGATCAGTTTTTGAGAGAGAATTTAGACTGGCTTGCCAGAGCTACAAATTGGGCCAAGTTAACAGCAACAGCCAGTTTGGGAGTCATCCATCATGGTCATGAAAAGGAAGCTTTAAATCTTATGCAGGCCTACTTGCCGAGAGAAGGTGGTGGTGCTACCGCCGGATACTCCGAAGGAGGAGCCCTTTATGCTCTGGGATTGATTCATGCCAACCATGGATCAGGAATAATTGATTATCTTTTGACACATCTCAGAGTAAGATCCGCTAAGCTAATTAGTTATTATTACAGAAAGTAAGATTACAGACAGATACCAATAACGCTAACTTGTTTTAATTTATAGGACGCTCCTAATGAAATGATACGACATGGTGGATGTTTGGGTCTTGGATTAGCGTCCATGGGACTTGGTACTGCACGTAGCGAAGTCTATGAGGTTTTGAAAAATAATCTCTACCAGGATGATGCCGTTACTGGAGAAGCTGCTGGCATCGCAATGGGTCTAACAATGCTGGGTTCTATGAATGAGGATGCGATACGGGACATGATTACTTATGCGAGAGAAACCCAGCATGAGAAAATCTTGCGTGGTCTTGCATTAGGAATTTCATTGCTCTGTTTTGGGAGATTGGAAAGCGCTGATCAGTTGATTCAACAACTATTAGAAGATAAGGTACGTATATTCTTGTGTCAATCAGAAGTAACTTGTAGAATTACTTGCATATCTCAACAGCTGTGAATATGAATTTAATTCACTTTCTTTGTAGGATGCCTTACTTCGTCGTGCTGGCGTTCTTAGTGTCGCGATGGCTTATTGCGGAACTGCAGCAAATTCCGCCATACAGAAGTTATTGAAGGTTGCCGTTTCAGACGTGAATGATGATGTTCGCAGAGCTGCAGTAATTGGCCTAGGATTTCTCCTATTTCGTAGTCCGGAGCAGTGCCCTAGTGTCGTTTCTCTGCTTACGGAAAGTTACAATCCTCACGTAAGATACGGGGCTGCCCTCGCAATTGGAATTGCTTGCGCCGGTAGTGGAAACAAGGTATACTGGATTCAGCTAAATACAATTGAAATTTAAACTTAAAAAATACTACACTATAATGAATAAACGTAAATATTTTATTTTATAGGAAGCGATTGCTCTGATTGAACCGTTAACTCAAGATCCAGTAAATTATGTTCGACAAGGCGCTCTGCTTGCTTCTGCCATGCTTCTAATACAGCAGACTGAAGTGTTATGTCCTAAAGTTAAAGAATTCAGAGCATTGTACACAAAGGTTCTTAACGATAAACATGACGATGTCATGGCCAAGTTTGGCGCTATATTAGCACAGGGAATCATTGATGGGGGTGGGCGTAACGTAACTGTTAGCTTAAGTTCAAGAACCGGACATGTATGGCTACAAGGTGCCGTTGGAATGCTACTGTTTACTCACTATTGGTACTGGTTCCCAATGTCGCTGTGCTTGGGATTGGCATTCCAGCCAACTTGTGTTATTGCAGTCAACAAACAGCTTGAAGTAAGAAAACCCAACACGTGATTTGAAAATATCACAGTAGTTCGTGTATAGCTTTGAAACTGAGTTATGTGTCTTGACAGATGCCTGTGTTGGAAGTCAAATCGAATGCGAAACCATCAATGTTCGCCTATCCTCCTGCTGTAGAAGTTGCGAAGAAAGAAGAAAAGGAAAGGGTTGCAACTGCTGTGTTATCGGTAATACAATCATTTGTTGTTACATAGGATAAATACCATTTCTTTGAGACATATCTTACTTATAGCAGAGCAACTGAAACTGACGTTCACATTCCTTTTGAAATTATATCAATATCGTCTAATTGTTTTACCACAAACATGGTAATGATTCTTTGCTTTTATAGGTAACTGCGAAAGCAAAGAGGAGAGAAGCAGAAAAGGCTAAAGCAGCAGCTGTTGAAAAGGGTGAACCAATGGAGGTTGATGAGGAAGCTAAGAAAAAGGAACAGGAAGAAAAGGAAAAGGAAGAAAAGGAAAAAGAAGCTAAAGAAAAAGAAGTAAAGAAAGAAGAACCAAACTTTGAAATGTTGAAAAATCCTGCTCGTGTAATGAAGCAGCAGGTAATTATTGCATAACGAAACATAATATAGGTATCAATTCCATAACTTTAAAATTGAAGCAATGCCTAACGAAGAGTACAAATCCTGTTGTTTTTGCTAAGCTTCGATATATGGAAGTTAACGATGAGAGATGGAAACCACTAAAGAATATCACAATCGGTGGAATACTTATTGTCAGGGACGCATCACCTACCGAACCCGTTGAACTTGTACAACCGGTTGCCGGTAAGATAAATAAAGTGATTCAATATCATGGGGTTGAACCTTTAACGAATACTAACGAATAAGTATTGATTGACTAATTTGTGTTGTAGCATGCGGTCCTAGAAAAGAGGAAGAAGAAGGGGATGAGCCAGCGCCCCCAGAACCGTTTGAGTATATCGAAAGAGATGATTGAATCATAATTAGTAGCTGTAAGATTTAATGTATAGAAGTTTGAATTCTAATGCTCTTTGTAAATACTATTTTGTAATGAAAATATTTTCAATGTCAACCTCATGCTGCGAATTTAAAAACCTTGCGAATAAATTCTAAATGGAAATTTAAAGTTCAAATTATCAAGCAGTCTCCAGATTTGTAACAAACTATAAATCAATTTTGTAGACTAATTCGTTGTAGATATGGACGTAAAGAGTATAATTTATTAATTAAATAAATGCCCTATTTAATAATCTTTCGCACCGAACAACAGACACATCAGATTGATAGCTAACAGACGATAAAATTACATATTGTTATTTAACTAAAGATTGTTAAATTTTCATATTCAGAACAGTATAAAATGCATCCATCAATAACTACCAAGAGTGACTACTTTACTTACCTAACTATCTAACAATTATTTGGTATCCTTCGTGTCAATCATAGTTGCATAATATTTTAAGTAGGCTGCGACTTTCTGCATAGATTTGATATTATTAGATTCACAGTTAAGTCCCTGATGTCTTACAATACAATAAAAATAACAGTTCCTTATCAGTTTCATATAAACAGTCACAGCCGGTCTGATTTCGACACCTTGATCATACTAAATACTATAAAATGTTATAATAAGCAAACTGCAATGCTCTCACTCAATTCACAAGAATACCTTGAAAACTGGGATTGTAATTGTAACTGCTATATAAACAATAAATTACATTATAAAAATACAAAATCAACAGAAACCCAACTATGTATCCATATCTTCCTCTGATCTCTGACTGCTAAAATATGACACTAGTCCCCCAAATTCACTATCTCTCGAGGCAGACACTTCATCTTTAGACATCGATGGCACTGAGGCTGAAGTAGTGGGAGGAGGAGATGATGATGCACTAGACACAGGGGTAGGAAGAGAGCCTGATGATGTGGTTCTGGGCGGGCCTGGATCCTCTTTGAACGTAGCTTCCGGTGGCCTACAATAAATTATAAATTAATTTAGGTCCATTTGTACCCAAACTACCAAATTAAGAGATCGCGAAAATCGTTAATGAACAAACCTGTAGTCATATGGAGAATTAAACAGCGGTTGAGGGTGTTGACCCTGTGCATGGGGTGGCAACAGTCCATAAGGATGACCATATGCACCTGGTGCGCCAAAAAACCTTTCAGCTCCAGCGGAATGCGGAGACATCATGCCAGGTAGTATGTTTGATAAGGGAACACCTGGTTGGGGTTGTCCTGAAGGAAGCCGGTACAGTGGTCCTCCTATTGGACTGTCTCTTTTGAAGTGCTGGAAGGCCTGAAGTGGGGACGTATTCGGGTTTGGTATTCGTAGTGGCGGAGGTGATGGATACCCTGGCCTATAAAGTCAAATGTTATGCGATAATGCGTTATACTTGTGGGGTTTTAAATCCTAAATAGAAGTAAATACTGAGGCAAAAACTAAAACACCGAACCTTGACGGTGGCACTTGTTGACCAGAAAAGGGAGACGAATTCAAAGGTGGTGGCTTTCCCATTGCAGGAGGTACCGGACTTCCGGCGGTACTGTATCCGGGTGGAGGCGGACCAGGATTTCGCACCCACATTGGGTGAAATGCTCTACAAAAATTCACATGTGTTACATATTATGCATCCTTCAACAATGAAGCGATTCTAATAAAGAACGATGAACCCACCTGATGGCTGGATTGCCTTGAAACAAGGCAGGATTTGGTACTCGGTCAATGTCAATAGGAAGAGTTGCACTGAGATTCTGTGCCACAGGAGGCGGAGTTTGCTGCGATGAGCTCGGAGACCGAGATGACAATGACACAGGCGGAGATTTCCCGAGAAGGGGTTGATTTAAAGCATTATTTCCTCCTGATCTCTTTTTCTGTGAATTTGATGAGCCCGTACTAGGTGTTGAAGCTTGCACTTCGTGTCGTAGTACTGAGGGTAATCCCATGGCTTGGCCAAGTAATTCAGGCAAAGCACTACCCGCTAGCAAAAAGTTCGGATTTGGTACGTTAAGAGAAGTAGATTCACGCTTCTTGCTAGATGATTTTGAGGACGTAGGAAGGGGTGGTGTTTTTGCCGACTTTGATAAAGTAAGTTCTAAATCAGTTGGCAACTGCTTGTCCTGCTTCGACGATCCGCGGCTACCCTTTTTCGACTGCTTAGATTTTCGTTCAGGAATAGGAGGAGGTATAGTTACAGGTACAGGCGGTGGCGGGGGTACTGATGTCAATGATTTTTTAGAGGGCTGGGATTGAATGTGCGAAACAATGGACGACGTTGTTCCTATAAAAGGAAGAGTAGGGGGACTTGTAGGTAACGGACTAATGGAGGAAAGCGGTAGAGCCGATTGCTGCATGCCAACAATTCCAGAAGGTAAACTACAAACAGGAGTTGGCAAAGGAAGGGGTACAGGAGATACATTTAGAGGCAACACAGCTGGGAGAGTAAGTGGAGACGGATTAGTAGCAGTTGATAAGGGTGAAGAAATAGGCGGTATACTAATCGGAGATGACATGATAGGCGAAACAGCAGGGGACACTGTTGCGGTTACTGGAAGTTGATTCACTGGAGATGGAACAACTTTGGGACTTTGGGAACCACTACTCAAAGCTGTTTCTAGCAACAGTTTTGCAACTATAGGAGTTTCGAGAACAGGTGGTGGAATAGTTTTTAATGCTTCATCAGGTTTGGTAGCGTCGTCTGTTTTCTTTGCTTGGCTTGCTTGATATTCTTTTTCTTGACGCTCATTTTCTGCTCGTATTTCTTCAGCAAGCTTTCTTGAACAAGAAGGACTTCTCGAGTCATCCGAATCGGATAGTGGTCTACGATAATTAAATATGTGTTTGTTATGTGGTTCCATCAAGTTGACGCAGTTCAAGTTATATAAAGTTGTAGACAATGAATTATGCCATTTAAAAACATTACCTTCTTTTTGGACGAACATTACCCTCATCGTCTGATTCGCCTGAATCTAGTATATCTTTGAAATTAATCTTTCTGCCTCTAGTCCTTCTCTCAACTGGTTCATCCTTCTGTTTTTTCCCTCGTGCCTAAGTTAGGCATAAGTCAAAACAGTATGTTTATAAGTTGGCGAATAAGAAAATAATGAATGATATTAATGAGAGAAATGGTAGTTTGAAACAAGAAATTGCCATAATACAAAGAAGGGTTTATTTTTAGTACAATACGAATTCATATGCACATAATGGGGTTAAAACATAATTAAAATCAAAGTTTTTTGGGAGGTACATAGGCAAACTTGCTTAAATCAATAGACTTAAATTTGTCATTTAATTTAAAAACTTGAGGAAAACTCACGCTGTTCCATGCTCTGTCAACATCGTCGTCATCGGTCTTCCTCTTTTTCCGTTTCACACCTCCCTTTCCTTTTGCACTAGAAGAAGCAGCTGTAAAAAAGTTGGGCATTTTTGGCTTTGCTGTGAATCTTTTCTTACGCTTTCCCCAAGTTGCATCATCCGACTCCGAGTTTGATTCAGATTCCTCAGTTTCTTCTTCCGATTGCCATTTATCGTTCTGGTCTTCTTCCTCCTCATCTTCATCGCTGTCATCGTCTATTTAAAACCACACATATTGTTGTAAAAGCAACGAACGAAACAGACAATATTATGCATTTGATTTTTGACAGATATTAGACTGATCGTGAGTGCGACTTACATGATATACGGGATTTCCTTATCCTTGTTGATCGTCTAACCAAACCTTTTTTTGAATATTTTTCCCTTCTACCTAGACGACCATGTCTTTCCTTTCTCCTGGCTCGTTTAGCAATTGAGTCGTCTGAGTCTGATTCCATTTTGTCGCCAGACCATTCAGATTCACCGTCATCTCCAACTTCCTCTTCTTCGTCATCTTCAGCCTCAGATGCGTTGAAATCGTCATCAGAGTCTTCTTCGCTATAGGCATCGAGATCATTAATTCTCCTTCGTGTTTTCCGGTGGCTACCTTTCTTTAATTCTCTCCGTCTTAAGCGTTCCTTCTCGTCCAGTAGTTCCTCGTCAGTTTCATCTTCTTCGTGGGCTTGCTCTTCAAGATGTTTCAAATAAGCTTCATTCTTTCCCGAGTGAACTTCGGGCTCCTCCCCATTTAATTTTTCGTCTCCATTTGCTTCCACTTCAGCTTGTTCTTCTTTCTCTTCATCCAGTGGTTCAGCTTCTTCATCATCATCGACTCGCAACGCAGAATTGATCATGTCATCATACTCCTTGAAATTAAAAGCCTTCTTTGATCTTCTAGCACGCAATCTGTATACAGGTTCATCATCAGAGTCGTCTGATGAATTGCTTCTGCTTCTAGACAAATCGTCGTCCGACCTGTCGTTTATAAAATCCGAAAGTTCTTCCTCCTCATCAGATAAAATCCGACGACGTTGCTTCTTCCTTTCATGATGACTGTGCCTTTCCTCGGGTTCAACCTCTATTTTCTCGGGTTTCTCCTTTTCAGGCAGAACATTATCCAAACTAATGCCAACATATGCCAACCGTTGCTTCCGTAGGATTTCATTTTCCCTTTTCTTTAGCAGACCTTCGTATTCGACCAGATTTTTGCTCAAATTTTCAATCAGCATATTCTACATCAACAACAAAAACAGTATTTGATTTAATTTTTTAGTTTAATTGTAGTTAACAAAAACTATATATGGAAACGATCATCATTATTTCCTTACGTGCTGACATGGCGGACAAAACCATTCTCCTTCCGGAATCACCCAAAGTTGAGGACGAAGGCATGATGCATGCCAACCTTTGTCACACTTATCACATAAAAGTATCCATTCTGGATGGTCACCTTTCCCACATTTGCAACAGTTGCCCTCTTCAAATAGATCACCTTTATCTGAAATCAATAAATAACATTTTAATAATAATACTACTACTAAAACGTATTTTTTCCAAAATATATACTTTTCAGAATTAATTCAATTCGTCATATGAGTTATTGTAATTTTACCTTGTTTGGCTGTTCGTGCATGTCGTGAGGGACCAATGCCATCATCTTCCCCCAAATCTGATTCCGGGGAAAATTCGTGATCTGATTTGAAAACCAACTCTTCTTCCTCCTCTTCATAATGATATTCTTCTTCTTCTTCAACTGCCTCCTCCTCCTCTTCTTCAGATGAAGTAGCCCATGGATTTCCTCCCTTCTTCGCTTTACCGTTTTTTCTCCTTTTATGTTTACGTTTACCACCTTTCTCCAGAGAAAATTCGTCACTCTCACCCTCATCGTCTGAGTTATCTTCGGATTCCGAGCCACTAGGAACATAGTCGGTTACACTCTGATTTAGTTGATCTTTCAAAGATTTTCTGGCACGACCTTTCTTTCCTTTAATGACAGACAAGTTTTGGCTGGCTGGATCATCCGACTTGTTTTTCTCTTTTTCTGCCTGTTTTGCTTTCTTTTGAATCTGTGCAGCCTTTAGCTGAGCTAAACGCTCTTCTTCCAGCTTTCTTCTTTCTTCCTCCTCTTTCAGGCGTATCTGGGCTATTCGACGACTTGCTCGTACCGGTCTTTCGTTTTCGCGATCTCCATTGACTTCAATTGAGTCTAGCGACACGCCCAGCCTTGCTACTTCACGCAAGCCTCTACTTGCACTTCGGGATGGACTGGAAGTTTGATTATTTCGCCCACCTGTTCCTGCACCACGACCTCTACCTCGTCCACGTCGGCCCCCTCTTCCGCGAGCTGGAAATGCTTCCCGGCTACTTTCAGACTCAATACTCTCGTCATGTGAGCCGGGAATATCAGCTGCTAATGCAGCTGGAGAATTTTCATTACTGCCCTCGTTTAACGCACCAGACCCTTCTCCTGTTATTGTCATTACATCTTCTTCAATTGTTTCGCCAACAATTGGGTTAAATGGCTGCTGCTGCACTGCAGGAGTCTCGTCCTGTTTCTCCTGTATATCTAATCTCGGAGCCTTAGGGGAAGACTGAACATCTTCCTCGGCTTTTCGCTTCCCCAGCATGGACTCTTGGTCAGATAACNCTTCCTCGGCTTTTCGCTTCCCCAACATGGACTCTTGGTCAGATAACAATTGTTGATTCTCGCTGACACCGTCAGAATGACTGTCGCGTTGTAGAATGCATTCATTATCCACTTTGGATTCAACAACACATTTATCATCATTAGGCTTTCCTAATCCTTCACTTCCATCAACTTTACTAATGTTTGCTTCCTTTTCAACAGTTCCTGGAGTAGGAGTCAAATCCGCAACTTTTATATCTTCAGCCTTGGTTTCTTTACAAGTTGTCGATTCAGAACGGCTTTCAGATTTGAGATCACTTTTTAAGTCCCGTTCTGGATCGGTAGCTGCCTCAACAATTTTGAGATCGGTGATTTGAGCTCCTGTGTCTGAGATGTTGGGATTGCTGCTTTGGTTTATATTACGCAGTTCAGGATTTAGGGGCTCCTTTGGGCGGGTACAACTTATATCTTCCGCACCTGGATTTTGTGCATTACTACTAACAGTTAAAACTTGGTTTGACTCCACATTTTGGTTCGCAAGTGGTACATTCTTTTTATCGCCCGACTTTTCATCAGGGCTATCTTTTGAAAGATGATCGACGTCACCAGGTTGTTGCACTAAACTGATGTTGGTCATGTGATTATTTGCCTGTGTTGGATTTTCATTATCGCTACCGTCGTCTGAACTTTCTGAATACAGAACCAAACTTGAATTTTGAGCTTTTGATGGACTATTACTGATGGGTATTTCCTTATCTATTGAGGCGGTGTCGGTTTCCATTACTTGATCCTTTTGAATGTCAACTTTCATATGTGCAGCACCTAAGCTTCCTGTCGCTTTCGCAACTTTTCCGCTGCTACTCATGTTAACGTCTTGGCTGCTGACGGGAACAGATACAGTTTCATTCGAAACTAAATTGGAATCTGCAACTTTGGAATCTTTTGGCATTTCCCCTGCTCCGCATACCCATGTTTTTTCCTTTACGACCTTTTCCTCTATTATTTCTAGTTTGGTTTTGTTATCATCGTGAGATTCTATTTTTCCACACACCCAAGTTTCAACTTTTGATATTGGTTCCTCTACTACTGGTACTGGTGGTAGATTATTGCCATCTGACTTTCTCGCGTCTTCATCTGCTGAAGATTTTGGTGGCTCCGCCGAAACCCTGACCTTATTTGAGGTACTCTGTTTTAAGGACACGGGTTTGGCTGTTGAAGATTGCACATCTGGCAAATCCGGTTTATCAATTTCTGCAACATTTTTGCTGCAAATATTAGTATCTACGGATTCCGCAATTCTGAGAGATTTTGCTACTACATCAATGCTCTTATTAATGCTTGCATTGGGTACTGAGCTATCCAAATTAGAAATAACAGCTTTTATTTCGTTAACACTACTATCACCAGATTTATCAAGGTGGAGGTCCGTGGACAAATCAAGGCTTGGTTTTGGTTCTGTTTTACGGTCACGTATCCTTCCAGATTCTTTTCCAGAATTCTGTGCAATATCTCTGTTGTCCACTGGAAAGTCCACGTTAGATTCGGTGGAACTTTTCCTAGGGTCCTGGAATAACTGTTGTAATTGAGATAGCGGCCTATTGGAAATATCTTTGGTACGCTCATTTATTGTAGAAGCATCAGCTTCCTTTTCCTTGCCCTTCTCAGTAAGAGACACGGCAATTTTAGCACAAATGTCTGAAACAGACGCTTTTGTAACAGTTTTTAGATTACTTCTATGGCACTCCACCACTGGAGGCTTTATCAGGTTATCTACAGCAGCAGAAGGTTTTGGCCCTGACTCCACAACAGCAGAAGGCTTTGACCCTGACTCCACCTCAGCAGGAGGCTTTGGCCGTCTTGGCCTTGACTCCACCTCAGCAGGAAGCTTTGGCCCTCTTGGCCCTGAGTCCACCTCAGCAGGAGGCTTTGGCCGTCTTGGCCTTGATTCCACCTCAGCAGGATGCTTTGGCCCTGACTCCACCTCAGCAGGAGGTTTTGGCCCTTTTGGCTCTGACTCCACAGCAGCAGGTGGTGTATCTACGACCATTGGCTTTGCTAATGACTCCACAACATGAAACCTTGTTGGTGATTTGTCAACTTTCGACTTTACCACCCCATCTACCTTCTCAGGAACACGTACAATTTCCGCCTTTGATAAACCACCAATATCCTCAGACCTTTTAGAACTACTTGTGTAGTCAGCCTTAATTAATGTGTCCTTAACTTCAGGCTTTTCGCAAATATCAACAGATCGTGGTAAGATTTTAGGCTTCTCCAGTTCTTTTCCAACTGGAGTCTGTCTTTTCAGGGCTTGCAACTCTGAAGGCGCTTCAGGCTCCTTCGCCACAGATAAAACATTCTTTATCTCCTTTACATTTGTACGTACGTCCTGTTTTCTCACAATACTTTGGTTTTGTTTTTCAACTATTACAGGATTTACGCTAACAGGTATTTTCGCACCTTTAGCGTTAGAGGGGTTCCCTTCGTCTTGATTTTCTGCCTTCGTTCGCAAATTTTTCTCAGTTGTGACACGCGAAAAATCTTGAGTTTCTGCAGCAGATCTTGCGTTCATTGACAAGTGTGTACTTTTTTCGGTAATTAATTCTTTAGGTACGTCATCAGTGCACGGTTTCTGTACTTCCTTGCTTTCCTCTTTAATCGAACTAATACTGATGCTGATCTGAGAATTATGGTGGACTGAGACTTTCTCTGAAAGCGTACTGTCGGTGTTTTGAATTAATTGGTCTTTCTCTTTCTTTCCTTCAACTTCTTTTCTTTCCTTGCTAGATTTTTTTACTGTGCCCTTTTTCTCGGTTGGCTGGGGATGATCAACTGTTTTAGTTTCTTCAACATGGGAGATATGAGAGGACGTCGGCGTTTCAACACAGCTTAAACTATTTTTATCATCTAAAGTGTTAATTACACCATTTATTGTAGGCATATGTGGAGGTTTCGTTGAGTTTTCACTCTCTAGTTCAGTCAGCTCCTGTTTCGTTACGACAGGATGTAACTTTGGTTTAGACTTTACTCCAAATACAAATTTTAGTCCTATAGGAGGCTTGTTGCTGTTTTCAATTGTAGTATCAGTTGAGATTGAACTTTCAGACGTAGATACCTTCACATCTACTTCCATCTTTTCAGTTTTACACTCTAACTGATTTCCACTACTATTTTGTCTCAAATATATCGGCGCCACTGTTTGCACCTCAGGTTTAACATCTTTATCAGGTTCGTCACTTTCGTCTTCGCTCTCTTCAGATTCTTCAACATTACTCTCATCATCTTCCACCTTGCCGGTATCTAAGATTATTTCCTTAGGTTCAATATCTTTGCCATTAGAGTCTTCTTCCGGAACAATTATTGCCTCTTCTGGCTCAGGTTTCTTGACTTCACCCCTCTGAAGTCGGCTGATTAGATCCGCTAATTCATCTTTACTCGACGCCACAATTTCCCAAGTTTCGTCATCAATATCTTCTCGGTAAACCCGCAAATTTGCGTCCTCATCAACTTGATACCAATATACTTGTCCTTCAGTATCACGACCTGTGGCGTAGTACATATTGACATGTTATTTGCATTTGTAAGCGAATTGATTATGTAAGAGTTCTTAGACAAAAATTTACCCAAAGGTTGCAGCCTCAAATCAGCAGCTTGAAGTTTATTTACTTCCGATTTAAATTTTACATTGAAGTCAAACTGCGCTTCCAACAAATTCTTTAGTAACCTGAGCTTTGTTTGGATTTTAGCTTTTTTGTAACCAAATCTTTCAACTTCCCAAGCATCCTGGGAGCAATACATGTGACCAAATTTAGCCAATGACCTTTCCCATTTGTCCGGAGTCACTGCTTTAAATACTCGTCTCAACAGTGTAATGTGTAGTTGGACAAGCGGTAGTGGAACTGTAATTTTTTTTTTAAATTAAAGAATTTATGATAACATGGATTTACTTGGATTACAAACATCTCTCAAACAAGATGATAACAAGAACATACCGTCATTTGTATTTTCAAGCATTTGCTGCAGTTCGTCAAACGGGACATGACCTATTCTGACAATTTCGCCAAATTTTTCAATGAAAGAACAAATGGTTGCAAAATTAGGATCATCCAAGCATGATCCTCCTGTGGGGTGTTCGCTACCGAATGGAGTAGCAGCTAACGCAGCCATTGAATTAGGTGCTGGAGTAGCCATTTTATCTACTTTCCTAATAATTCAAAACACATATCCAAAAATTATTAACACACCTTTTTCACACTTGCTTCACATATTCGCATTCAACATCAAATCTTAAATATTTCACAAACCACTCTTCTAATTTCTTCAACTTGGAAGCACAATTCTTTCGCCCGCGTCGCTTTTATTGACGGAAATAAGGTAACTTCCGGGATGATTCGTCAACTTTTCATTTAAAATTTGTCAAAGATTTTGCTCAGCTCCACAAAGTCAGACGTAGAAGCTCTCCACCAAAAATGACGTGTCTGTTGTTGATGATCACTCTTAATAATACTCATAATGCTGAAGAATGTTTGTTGAAACAGATCAGATCCGGTTCCTTGTTTATTTATTTATTTATTATTTACGTGTTCATTTCATCCAAGATGCATCCAACCAAATCCAAGCAAGTGATTGACGATGGTTATATCTAAAAAACCAAAAAATGGTAGGATTAAANTGTTCATTTCATCCAAGATGCATCCAAGCAAGCGATTGACGATGGTTATATCTAAAAAACCAAAAAATGGTAGGATTAAGCAATCATGTGGAATGATGAATAATCGCTCTCACGACGATGCACAAAACTAAGCCACTTTAATTGGAAACTGGAAACAAGTACTAATTGCCGAATTTCGTTATTGTTTGCCTAAACGATATTGCTACATGATATAATATACTTTTTCACGTTTGCGTGCTGCACTTACATTAGTAAACAATCGTAAATACCTTACTGATGAACTAACTTGTCTTGTCACAATACAATCTTGCCTTTCTTCAAATCCTCTACTCTCTCAAACCCGAGTTGAAGCTCACAGAAGAAATAACTACTTTTAAAATAGAGTATTAATGCACCTCTGGAGGAATCATATATTACTAATTAAAAATATGTATTTAGTCACACAAACACCTTTCACAGTGTATGCAACATGTAACATCATCAACATCATAAACTTAGGTAAAGTTGATCTAGAGTTATTACATTACATACAGTGCAAAAGAGGAAGCGCATATAATTTGTTTATTTTTGCGCAGATATACAATCATATTCAATTTAGTCAAGCTGGTGCTGTATGCACAATTGATGTAGCACGCACTAATATAATATGCTCAATATGCTTAATTGAATTGACACTCTGAACTGAACTTACCGATACACACAAGTATATTTTTTGTTGACAACGTGAGAATTCCTGATCACTTTTTTTGAGTCATCAACTCATCATCATCATCATTTTACATGCTTCCACTGGTTTTTATTAGCTGTTCATTTCCAAGCAGCCATCCGCAGAGATATTATGCATCTTGATGGCATCCTGGTTAAAAACAGATCAAAAAAGACAAATAGTTTTTACATAGGCATCATCATTCCATCATGATTATTTTTTACGGTAGAGAGATCTTCCACACTATATACGTAATACGTACAATTTTTGTGTGGCTCCTATTTTCACTACACGGTTTGGTAGTATTTTATATCTGGTTTTGCTTCAGTATTATGAGAAGAAGAAGCGGTTCGGTTGAGATAAATAACCAACTTACTAGATTTACACACTATTGTCTAATATATATACTTATATAATATCTAATTAGACACATAACACGGAACACAACTAAAACTCAATCAACGCACATAATCTAAACAGAAGAGTTTTGTTTTTGGTATGAAGAGATGTGTGTAGTAGCGTTTTTTAATATACGTTTATAAAATGTTATGTATGAAAAGGGGCTTCCTTTTTGCAGCTTATGCATAAAAACAGGAGACAGGCAGAGTGTATAGGAGGGCATACTCGCATACTTATCATATAATATTTTAGTGGCTTTTCTCTTTCTACTCCACTCTATCTGCCGTACCTTTTCTGTTACTCTTCTGTGATCCTTCCTTTTTATGCCCAGTTGATATCTATCTCCATGTTCTCAGAAAGCTCTTGCAATGTGTGCATTCCAATTTCGAGGAGAATCGAGAATACAATATATGCACAACAGGCACAAAAGTGTACAGAGACAGGGAGCGAGAGAGAGACATAGCCAGTTCTAGTAAAATCAGTCTTTCGATTCGCCTTAAAAAAGGTGATCTCATCATCATATAGTCTTCATCAGCCAAAAAAATGAAGGGGAAAGGGGATATACTACAAGGCACTGTTGCGTAATGTACCTTTGGTTGGAGTTCTTGCGTTTTTAAAGCTTTCTTTTCCAATGTAGTATAAAAACGACGACGACGAGCTCTTCAAAATCCCTGGTTGAGTGCATATAAATATGAGCCATGCAAACGCGAAAAAAAGCAATAATATAGTAATATACCTTTGCTGCTTTATGAGAGAGAGGTCCACCGCCGCGTCTATTTCACCGGATGATGATCATCATTGGATTGCATTGGGACATTGTAAAGTACATATTTAATACAGCATAGCAGCATAATACTGATGATTATATACGAGAAAGGTAGGTATGCACATTAGTGGTACGCTCTGGCTTTGACTTTTATGCCTTATTATGGGCTCTCAGAGGAGGAGGAGGTTTGGCAGGGTATTTGAACGAACATTTTTTTCTGAATTCTTATGTTCACAATTTACTCTTGTCAGTCTTGTCATTGTTATAAACATACACTCCATGAAATGCGAGGTTTGTGTGATATACACTTTTACGTTTGATGTGGTTGTTGGCGGATTTAATGTTTTTTTTTTACTTTAATGGCTTTCCTACGTACCCTATACCCTCTATAACCTCATATAAATACTGAAAGAATCAATACTGCTTAATATCAATATTGGTATTATTGTGCATCATGCATGGCCATGTAGTATTAAAAGACCATCAATTTAAGTATACGTATATTTTGTAATAGCGTTTAGAGGTTGAAGTTTGTGTTCATCCGAATTCCGTATCCACACAGATCTCTACGGAGGAGAGGTCTTGAACAGCGTAAGTTGTGAATAGATCCGCAAAATAATCAACGCCTGTTTGGCAATTCTTGTGTACGCTACCTATGTGCTACGGTGGCGCAAATGTTTATGATGACTGCCTGAAGACGGAATACAACCTGGATCTGGATAGACCTGTCCGTGTTTTACGCATATACATAAGCTGTACCATGAAAATACCCCCTAAACCCATAAAATGTGGAGCGAGACAGAATTCATTTTTCTTATTTTCTTGTGCATTCTTCTTGTATGTACAGTATATCCCGAAAACAGTGAGAGTCTTGTGGAAGCTAGCATGCCATTCAATTCGAATCACTTTTTTTAATATGTAAAGAGATTACCGATTCAGACAAGAAGCGTGATATAAAGGCATGGAAAACGTAATACATACAGTATTACAGTATACAGTTGAGTCATAGAATCGGATGGATTGATGAATTCGCCACACACAATGACAAAAGTAAGACTAGTAGTAGCGGCTACGGCTAGGTTAGATCAGGCTTCTCCAATGCTATCCATATCCATACGGGTGCTCAAAAAACATGTCGTTCACTTTAGAGTTGCATCTTACGGCTTAGTGTAATGTGAATGTTCCATGTTATGTCATTCATAAACTCACAAATAAATTATATTTGACACACAGAAAAGAAGTGCGGAAAGCTATTTGTTCGTTGTTTGGTGCGTGGAATATTGCATATAACTATCCCATGTCCCATGCATTTGATAATAAAACCCGCTCTTTGTATGGGTCAGCTTTCCATAGCACTTGGTGAGAAACTAATTGTAAGGTCAATGACGATTCAATAGTTAGACCGCAACATGCAAAGTTACGGAGTTGATGCTCCATGCTTATCACAAAAGTTCAACCAATGAGTTGACACTTTCTGCACGCTGTTCCTTTTACCACCAAATCAGTACTGTGTGCTCTATGTGCACATTTTGCGTAGTGTGCACACTGCACTCATTATCAGATACGGCATTTCATTTTTTTTTCATGATGTGATGAGTGTTAAAAAATTATGGTATCCTGTTAATTAGGGGCAAAAACGACTCGAATTCAATTTCCGTTACTCAACCCAAATTCCGTTTTTGTAGAATGCTTTGTTATGCTCAGACAAAATATGCAGAAGGAAATTTACACTTGCATTTCACTTGTGTATGAATAAAAACTGCGTATGCGCGCACACCCTGCAAGCTACAGCCGCGTAGTAAAGGTATAATGGAAAATAAAATTGACCCTAATATAATAGCTATCGCGTACAATGAATAATATATGTCAACGTTGCAGAACAAATATTGATGTTTTAAATTGTCGGATATTTCATAACTATTACTCTTATTCGTTCACATAAAAGTGCCCAACGCTTGATTGCTATTGGCACAGGCCCTGACTGCATGATCAATTGAACTAAAGTTTACCAGAAATCATCTACCAAGCTGTACCTTAGATGAAATTAATATTTGAAGGCAGATCACGGATTTCATATCATATTTGTTCAGAAGAGTTAAGTGATTTTTTCGAAGTTCCCCTCGCGTAAATCGAAATTACAAAATGTGTTCACACGGGTATGGCAAACTAATTGTAAGGGTTACTCGATTCATTGCAATATTTACAACAATATTTACACAAGCAGGTTGCTTCAGTTTATCACTGAGCGATCCGTTGCCTGAAGATTCGGAACTTTCATTAGTATTTCACCCTTTAAAACCGATTTTCGATGTGCTAGAAATCTTACCTGAAGATTATGAGTATTACACAACATACTTTGTGATAATCCCGATCCTGGTTGTAGGTATAGGCTTCATGACGATCCCCATCGCTCTCATTATGGGCGTCTTATACTCTCTCCGGTTTCTTATTCCAGAAGTGGACAACGGAAATTATGGATTGCGTCCTCACGTTCATAGCACGAGACCTTAACATAACGGGTGGGGTGCGAATGTGAAACCTTTTAGTTAAAATGTGAATTGCAATTAATGCGGTGGAAACAAGATTTTCGTTGGGTTATTAGTCGTTTTAGGAAACGTTGTGTACAAAAGGATAGGTTATGGTTAAAGACTCACATTGCATTGTTTAGTTTTAATCTAATGAGACAAGCCCTTGTAATTTGTACTGGTTATAAAAGATAATTCATATCCATTTTTGTCTACCGTGTGGGTACACTATTTGGTAATAGATATAGCCGGGGCTAAAAAAAAAGTTTACGAATTGTGAAAGCATATTCTTGTCCGTTGACGTTGGTAGAGCGAGTCAGGTTAGCTCGATTGCTTTGGTTATGGATGTCCCGATTGTCCCAGGAAAGGATCAGCAAATCTTGGATTATGTTTCGGAGAACTATTCATGTAAAATCTGTAACAATATCTTGATACAGGTAATATCTTATTTGATTTTGTATCTACATTCCACATCATAGGAGTCTGCAGTTATAATGATTTGCTGTATTTACATTTTATATGAAATTGCTGTTTCTTTTCGTCTAGTGTATTACCCTGTCGTGTGGACATCATTACTGTAGCTATTGTCTGGATCTGCTTGGAGGATTGTCTCGTCGGTGTCCACAATGTTCTATGTCCATCAAGCATGTTCAACCTAACAACAGTATTGACCAGGAAATTGATGAATTAATTAATGCATGTTCTGAACCGATCCAGAGGGCATTTGCGACCGCATTAGATATCCGATTTCAAAAAACCTTGCAAAGAAACAAGACTCGGAAAGAGGCAATATGCAAAGGTCAAAGCAAAAAGGGATATTACGATTGTACCACGAATCCAACTCCATTGGAAGAAATTTTTAATACGATTCGCACCAGCAAAAAAGATTTAAATCCAGAGCAAGCCGTATCAAGAGCTCTGAAATCCGCAAGAAAGTCACAAAATCCATATCGATCTGCGAGATACGCTTCAGCATCACTTCAAACTCCTACACACAGGGAAGGATGTAAGGAAGGAAGCTCTTTATGCAAATCTGCTCGGGATGCTCCTGCACAATCAACCTCCATTGATGTCAACAAGGTTAATTTGCTGTTTGGAATTTATGACCACGTTTTGAGCCTACCCAACGAGCCAAACCAAGAAATGGCTGGAGGTGATTATATTCCTGAACAACTCATCCCTACAAATGCGGAAATTGATAATGGCCGTGGGATAAAAAAGTTTGTGAAACGGAACGAGACGGAACTGGAAAATTTGATTAAGGAAACGGAGGACATTGTGCAGTTGGATAGCTATATTAAAAGCTGGACAAATAAAATGGCAGATACTCTGACAGGAACTGAAATCGTTGGTATTTCCGAAGAGAGCAGTGACGCACATTTGCACAAAGTGGATGACGAACTATTTAAAGCATCAACTGAGCTTCTTCAGCGGCTTCGTGGTAAATGCACACCTGCGCATACTTTGACCTTTGATTAGGCTACCCGGCTATCGTTGTTACTGTATGCATCATATACGCGCAAAAGTTTTTTTGTTTAAGTTAATTGTGACATTCATGCACTACTTAGGAATGCAGCAACATCGACAGATTACAACGTCGTCGTCACTAGCTTCTCTCAGCAGTTGCGTAATACCACCTCCACCTAAACCTCGGTCTGAGCATCTAGATATCAATGAAATAAGTGATGATTCTGATGTGGAAGAGTACAAATCATCATTCGAAAGTTTGCAAAAGTCCTTGGATCCTCCTCAGATTCAAGACAATGTTCAGAGCACTGCCAGGCAAAATTATGTCAAAACTCCCAGGGACTGCGGCAAAGGGAGATCTTCGCGTCAAAGCAGAGGCAATAATGGTGGCGCAAATTCAGAAACTCCTGCTAGGAAGACAAGCATCTTAGATTCGCTAGAAGAGTCGGGAAATGCATATGTCAAAGAGAATATTGATTTCATCACACAAATGAGAAAGTTCAAAGATGCCTTATTAAAAATTCAAAATCATGAAGTTGAAACTGTGGAAGAAATCAAGGAGGTATTTATATTAATTATAAAAACTATAAAAAGCAAACTGCCGTGGATCACAGTGGGGAAAGCAACGAATTATTGAATTTGCATTACACCTCTGCATCTAGTAATCTTTACATTTTTTTCGGCTTGACAGCTTTTGCCAACGCGATCTTTCCCACAAGGTGGAGGTGATACTCGATATCCTGGTTCCGGACAAGACTATTTAATGAAATGTGGAGGTGCATCTCCTACTCCCAGAAGATTGTCCCAATTTACTCAATCAAAAATAGAAAGGCCAGGGCCCCGCAATTCCAATTTACTAACTCCAAAGCTTCCTTCAGTTAATATGCCTCCAAGACCAATGACTGCTGCACCATACGATGCGCCAGCGTCACAGCCACAGCAATTAATTTCGAAGCAACTTGCACCAAGTGCGCCACAAAAGCAACATCACCTGAAACGAGCACGAGCGAATAATCCATTATACACAGCTAGATAAAAAAAAAGTTGGCGCATGCAGAGCTGAACTGCACAACAACTTCATTGGAATGCCAACTACGATATATTTTATTTAAAAATCTGTCTCCAATTTTGATACTGTTTTTATGTAGCAAGAGCAAGATTTATATTTGCAGTAGGAGTCATTATGCATTATGTATTCTTAGAAACTAGTCGTAGGGCAAAGGGATGCCAAACCAATGACAAATATCTTTCACAAATTTTTCGAACCAATTGTAAACATAAAATGTCTACCAAGATTATGTCCCACAAGAACAGAAACGATTTATCCCCCGTTAAGTAAATAGAGAGCAATAAATGAGTCCACACAGTAAAGGCTATATACGGTGAAATGTTTGCATATAGTCAGCATTTCAATGCTAAAAACATAATTAGTATGTTGTGTTGTTGTACATGTAAAAGGATGAAACAGACGTGGATTTATTTATAGACTGAAATTCAAAGCATCATCATCATCACAGCAAAGCAACTGAACATGTGCATATTACAAGGTGCATTAGTTGAGCAGTCTTTCTTCTGATTTTCCTTTTCGTTCTAATAATAATATTCGCAATATTATATTCGTATACGTATAAATTAGCATAAAGGTGGTGCAACTTGCCGACGACCGAGCCAACTGAGCTCCTTGATCTTTACTATTGAAAAAACAGAAATGAAGAGGCAAGTCTATAAAATCCTGCAGAATAAAGATGCACACACATGTAAATTGTCATTTTGTACCTAATTAGCTCAGAGCAGGTTAATTTTTTTCCGCTTTGGTCTGTTCGTCTGATTCGTATTATGGTAATTGATGGTGAGACTGACAATGAGATTGATCTACTTACTCCTAGATACCTATAAGCCCTCACACATAATGTATGTTTATACGTCGGGTGCAAGGGTGTAAATCATTTTTCAAGCAGGGAAGTTGAAGCTGGCTGTAATAATGTGAATCCCATCCATCTTTAGAATCTCATCTCTTACAGTTTTTGGTCACATTTTCACTCATGAATGACCTTGCTGCCAAGCCTGGGCGATTATTATTATCTAGATTTACCATTTAGGTATGCATCTGCTAGTTGCGACTCGAAGATACCACCTATACCTTATTAAAAATTTATACTTCTTAAAGATTGATTGGGTGGATGATGTTTATTAGCATCCCAGACATGCTACAAATGTTCATTTGTGGTGTTTTCTGGGTTGTAAAAGCTTGTAGTTAATTATTTATTAGTAGGTAGTTTGTTTACGCCATTCGGTTTACACCTTTAGGTAAAAATATCCGCTTGTTATAAGTATTTGCTTCATGTACGTGACTTGATGACTGATGGCTATTCAAATATGCTGAATTTTTTTATGATTATTCTTGCTTTTATCATTTATTATGTCATGGTGGTAAGGGCAGATACGCAGTAGTTGGGAGTTGATACACAAGTTATAGGGCTAAAGAGTTTTTTGTATTTGTGAAAACTAGCTTGGTCCTATAATTCACACTTTTTGGTTTCAACAAAAATACCGTTTTTGTCTTGAGGTTGGAAATACTTTGTTAACCTCGACAATAGACCAGTCGCAAGTTCATGGAATGAGTGATCTGTCGATCCTTTTTTACTGTGGACAAAGAAATTGTACCGTCACCGTCTATTCAGGCCAGAGGCTATTATTGATTTCCAACATGCTGCAAATCTTCCAATGATCTAATTAGGGTGGTGGATAGGTGGTGGTATTGGAATGTTCTTTTTTCAAACGCAATAAAATATATGCTTAATTGTGCATAAGTCCACTCTAAAACAATCAATAGATATTCTGTACTAATTGTGAGTTACGGGATGCGTAAATCCCAAGAAAATTTGCATTTACAGGAATATTGTGCCACAGGTATTATCAATTAACTTATCACTTGTAGTACCTATACTTCCGCCCCAACACCCTCTCGACTATAGTGCCATTAAAATTTATTATAAAGCGATCTACTACACCCACAAATTATGCTAATGAGTCGTTGAACACATCATCGTGTCCATGCGTAAATTGCATGATCACAGAACATATTTTTTACTCGTGGAGTCAAAACACCGTCGCTCGATGTCCTGCTTGCAACAACTCATCACTGGAGAGGTTAATAACAATGTTGTTGTAGCGTCTAATGGTAAGTACTTGTCAGCTTGTCACAGAGCGCGGAGGAACGACGCAGTAATGGCGAATGTTTTGTCCACATGAATCTTTTATGAATGAATGGACTGGTTACTGTTTATGGGCTGCGAGCTAATGTGTGTCTATAAGTTCACAGACACAATTTGACAGTCAAAGCCAAAGGTGGGGTAGGGTAGGACGCAGTGGTCAAACTTTTTGTGCCATTTCATTTTTAGATATGTTTACCCACTCCTGTGGACACCACACGCGTCTATCGTTATTCAATCGGCAAGGGGTAGATCCATATCAAACTATATCTTCAGCAACCATTTCAACCATTTGATATTATCGACGCCTTTATTATGGGAAGAACTAATAAGAACTCAACGTATTGAGTCTGAAGGTACATAATACCTGGGAAATATGACGAGAATAAAACTGTCATATATGTATAATGTAATAATTGTGGTGACCAACTATCAGCAGGAATTAACATAAATATCTCGTCAACTCATTAAATAAAAAACGCTTTAAACAATCATTGGGGCGTGTATTATGAAAAGTAGGTAGAGCAATGGTCACCATATAGTCAGCCACAATCAGTTAAAACTCAAGTTAAAAGTTGTGTTCAGTTTCTTTTATGTACCTAATGTTTTTATAATAATTTTCATGCTACACAACATATAACTGATCATCATTCATCAACTCGTCAACCATGGCATAAAGTGTCCTTGTTTCATATCATGTGATGTGTATTTTTCTCATTCTTCTCGTCAGCATCCGCCTGTGTGGCTTTGTCTACATACTACGCATAAAAATATAGTTAATACTTTTTTGCGTAGGCTAATAATGTCTACGTTAATGTTATATTTTTGCATGAATAAATATCGGCTGTGTAATATCTTCCTGGAGCATTTTTATTCCTGAGGTGACTGATCTCATATTGAACTTCCTTGACTTGTATGACTTGAGATTGAGATTGGTCTAGTTTTAATTGCAAATTACTAGCAGACGATGTTGGTGCTGATGCAGTTGTGATTTGAAACGTCTCTTAATTGTTCCTTATAATGGCTTTTGGGTTTTGGCAAAAGTTTATGCCTGGGTTTATATTAACGCTACTGCTAACAATGCTTAATGGAAGCTTTTCATGATTTACTATTTTAACAAAAACCAGTACCTGAGCAAGTGATCCAACTTGTACACTTAGGTATTCTGCCTTGATTCCATTATTCACTTTACATTCAACCGACATATTGCTATGAATTATGTATGCGAAAAATATGATAGATAAAGGTGACCTTGAAATTATACCAGTAGCATTTTTAGAAGTTGGAAGCGTGTCCGATTTCGTTTGTACCGATTTTTCCTTTTTTGTGTATGATATACTTGCACTTGCTGAACTACTCAAACAAATAAAACTTGGTATCATTTTTGTAAGCTTTACCTTTTTTAATTGTTGAAAAAAATGCTGATCTAGTGACACCCAAATGTATGATATACTTGCACTTGCTGAACTACTCAAACAAATAAAACTTGGTATCATTTTTGTAAGCTTTACCTTTTTTAATTGTTGAAAAAAATGCTGATCTGGTGACACCCAACATCATGAGATGACAAAAATGGATTAAATGTTACTATTTACATTCAGAACTTCATTCTACCTTACATCGTTTTCTTTTGGGAACTTTAAAAAGGTACTCCACTTTGAGATAAAAATACGCATACCTAGTTTCTACTGCCTTCGAATAATCCATATGGATTAGGTTAGTTTTTTGCAATGTCAACTTGTCAACACTTCAAAAACTATTTTTTGCTATTCGATGAAATTGTTTCAACCGCATNCATATGGATTAGGTTAGTTTTTTGCAATGTCAACTTGTCAACACTTCAAAAACTATTTTTTGCTATTCGATGAAATTGTTTCAACCGCATTACTGCATAGTTTCTCATGTAAATACAGTCATGCTTCTGCTACAACTAATTCGTCTGTCTAATTCGTAGACAATACAACCAAGATCCAAGTCACACCGTGTTCAAACATTGACTCGTATATGACGCCAAGGGTCGATACTTGTCTTGCGTCTTGCGTAACATCAAGGGCAACAGCACATATTCTCGCTTACCACTACAGTCTCAAAAAATGTCGTCAAATAAAGGTCTTCCAGGTCACAAAATTGCCAAAAGTGTGGACATTTTTTAACCTATCAAGATAATATGCGTTTCAGGAAGTGCACCCACCGCGCTGGTGATGAATTTTTTTATTACAGGGTTTTGCCGTTTCTGAAGTTTATGACATGATGATCCGAAGAAAAATCCTACTTTACCCCTTGTGTTATTAATAACTCTTTCATTAGCTCAGCAGGCAAGTTTTCCTATTCAGCCTTGAATATTTGACAATTTTTGAAGATCGTGAACTGGATAAAAATAATTTCGCAATTCAAATATCAAGATTTTAAATTAAAAGAATCGAAAGACCAAATATGTCCTGCTCCTGCATGCTAATGATAAACTAAAAAAGTGCATGGTTAAACTATCTTCATCTTCGCTGCATTCTAAGTAGGTGGGACGGACAGGTGCAGACTTGGGCAGAAGACCATGCAGCTAATACGCGAAGCCGCGTTTGTGTTGTTGGTGATGTCGCGACAAAGCCAGTTCAGTTCACTACCACTATATTGACTATATTATGATTATGATTAGGGTGGGCCACTCTTACCGTTCATTTTAGCACTGAAGCTCTATAGGAGGCTGCTGGAATGGCCTTTTCCTTCTTCGTTATTGTTTTTTACAAATAATTGTCCAACTGGAATATTATGGTGTTCATCGAACATCATGCTTAAATGGTGCTGGTAAAAATAGGATTCAATTACTCCAATATGCTTGTATTATGAGCAAGTGGAGTTACTTATGGCGTCAGGTCTTACAATCAGGTAACCACGCACTGGTAAGCTGACACGATGGAATTCGATGGGAAGATCCTCCACCTTTTTGTCACCCTACTAATGAGAGGCTTCCTTCATCAAGTATAAAAGCGTTCAACTACTCTGGACACACCATCAGTCACATCAGCAAACAATCAGCAGCAGCTTACAGAAGCAGCAATCACTTAATTCAATCAACATGAAAGCTTTCGTAAGTAATTCAGTTCATTGGTAATATATTCCCTATATATTCCTAACTAAATGCCCTGCTAAAATTCGTAATTTTAAATTCTAACAATCCTCCAGATCGTTTTGGCCGTCGTGGCTTGCGCTTACGGCAACCCACAACTCCTCTTCAATGGATTGGGAGGTTTGACTTATGGAGGTATTGCCTACCATCAGGCACCAATTGCCTACCATGCTGCCCCAGCCATCATTGCTCCAGCCGTCACCAAGACCCAATACCACGCTCAAGATGAGCTTGGCCAAGCCAGTTAGTTTTAGCCATAATTGAGGATAGGAGATTTGAACTGTTTCTGCTGGTAATTATTTCAGCCTATTCATTTTTATGAATGATTTTTCCCTTAGGTTTCGGTTATGCCCACCCAGGACAAGCCCACGCTACAGTCCGTGATGCTTTCGGAAATGTTCGTGGAAGCTATGCCTATGTCAACCCTGAAGGCAAGGAAGTCCGTGTTGAATATGTTGCTGATGCTGCTGGATTCCGTGTTGCTAGCAACGATTTGCCAGTTGCCCCAGCCGTTCCAGTCACCCCAGCTCTTGTAGCCCCAGTGCCAGTTCAGGTAAGAACAGTTCATTAGAATTTAGCATGTCCGTAGTATCTCCGTGAATATAATGGGGTGGATTTTAAATTTAAACCGTGTAGGATACCCCTGAGGTCGTTGAAGCCAAGGCTGCTCATGCCAAGGCCGTCACTGATGCTATCGCTAGAAACGCCGAAGCCGACAAAGCTGAAGCTGCTGCTGAAGCTGATAAGCCACAATCCAGGAGAAAGCGTGGAATCATCGCTGCTGCTCCACTTGCCTACCACGCTCCAGCTGTCAGCATTGCTGCCCCAGTTCACACTATTGCTGCTCCAGCCGTCACCTACAGTGCCATTGCTTCCCCAGCAATTGTCGCCGCTCCAGCTGTTGTTGCCGCCCACCCTGTGAGGGAAGCCACTTTGACCAAGATTGTCCACAACCCCTTGCACGCTGTTAGCTACAGAGTCGACTAAATGAAAATGTTGTTGTTTCTGTAGTCAGCAGGAAAAAATTATATTTTTTGAGTGAACTATCATCTACATCTCCTCTCCGTGACTGTTCTATTATATGCTCAATTTTCCTTGCTTCTTTTTAATTCTATCCTTCAAATCGCAATAGGTGTGATCAAATATTATTCCTTTCTGAGTTTCCTTTAGCTACAGAGTCGACTAAATGAAAATGTTGGTGTTTCTGTAGTCAGCAGGAAAAAATTATATTTTTTGAGTGAACTATCATCTACATCTCCTCTCCGTGACTGTTCTATTATATGCTCAATTTTCCTTGCTTCTTTTCAATTCTATCCATCAAATCGCAATAGGTGTGATCAAATATTATTCCTTTCTGAGTTTCCTTTTTTCAGCATCCTATAAACCTTCCTCTGCTCTCCTCTTTTCCTCTCATGGCTCTCATTCTATATGCCTCTCTCATTGTCATTCTGATACTATTTATATGTTGTCCAATTTTCCTCTTCTTTTCTGGTCCTTTCGTATATCTTCCTGTTTTTCTATCCTCTCGTAGATGGCTAGTACAATTGCCGAGTAAAAAAATAAAAGATTCATTAATGATGAAAATAACGGATTTATTGATTGATTGATTTCATACACTTTTATTAACAATATTAATCTTAATATTGGCTATTGACTAGTATCGAATCTTCAAATTACTCGGATCATTTGCACCACACACTCCACACTAACATGTATAATAATAATAACAATAATAATAATTAGTGCCATCAACGACCTCCAATCTCCATCCATCGCATGAAATGTAAGGTAGAGCTTGCCTACAGTCTAATAACTATCACAAACGTGGTTATACTTACTATATGTTCCTACTTCGGATCAAGTCCAAATGTATGCCTTCATAAGCGTCATTATAGTTAGGTTTTTTAAGCTGTGAATGGTCACATAGTCCCGAGTCCCAACACAATACTGAATACTCATTTTGTAGTATACTAAATAAATTGTATGATTGGTTATGAATTTATTTTAGTAAAGGTTAGCCCCGAGTGGCAGAAAACGACGCAGCTGCTGAATCTAGTCTCACACATCCAACGTTACCTAAACAAAAAAGGCATTTTGCACTAAATGCTGGAATTTCCATCGACCGATTTCTACTGAAAATATTATTTGGAAAGGGAATTACAGATCGAAGAATGGTTATGGAGGTACTGAAAGGTACGCTAAAAACTCAATACAATAACCAATATGTTATATATAAAGTCGCTGAATACTGCTCATTCAGTTTCAGTTAGTCATCCTCACAGGGATGGAACACAGCGGACAATTTCATGTACTTCTTAATTAGTCTTTTCATTTCCAACATGACTTCTACCGCTGGTTTTGGGATTTTCAGTAAGTGTCTAACTAGAATATATTCTATACCTACGATTCTGTAGTGATTGGGGTGGAGCGTAACCCTCCTGTGCTTCTTTAATACTTTCATTAGACTCCGAATAATTGTGAGATTGTTGGTGAATTCGATTTGATCACAAACACGCTTCTCCTCGGAGAATACTTCGTGAACTAAGTCACGTTCGTACTGATACGACTTCGTACCCGGGCAACCCGTTTGGTTACACACCCAATTGGATTTGTACTCGAGGGGATTCTCAGCAAGTAAGTAGCCTTTGTCACAATCTGTACATTTGAGTGCTGAAAAATAAGTGTTCAATTCTGTCGGATCTGCGCAGCGTGCACATGTACAATCAAAATAGAAGAGGTTGTGGAGAAGTCGTCGTCGCTCAGGAGTTCCAAGCATGAGGTCCACGTAGGCGTGACGTATTACCTGACCTTTCAAAATCCTGTGTGAAGCACGCATCTCCAATTGACCTCCAGCCAAAGTCTTCCAATCTGTATTTCGTACACAACCGTGTGCAGCCATGCTCGCAATCGGGTACAGAAATGTTGCATTCCTGCCCAATGAATAATACGCGAATTTGGCATGCACACAAGATAAATATCATTAAAAACTTGTCACAGTTTATATTCAATTTAATATTTGTGCGTCTAGATACCTAATGGGCCCATCCAGTTGAGGATTGCTATGCGTTGGTTTAAGAGGCATTGGGGCAAAGGAATGTCGGAATGCGTTCACCTATATTTCAGGTTACAACAAAATATTATACTATTCCAAATCATGGCTCATTTCATTCCTAATCATTCTGTGTGCTATTTTAAAATACAAGTACCAACATCAATAACGCCCAGCACAAATTCGATAATGGTGTCATCAAATTCACTCAATTTACAGAGGTTCCTCACAAATCGCTTGACGAGTCCGGCCATAAACTGGACTTTTGGAATGTTTTCCCGCAATCCGATATGTGCCTCAAGAGAAAGGACTTGCTTCCATTTTGCCATCTTCTCTGCACTACTTTCATCTTTTAACAGTAAGCATCGAAGAATTTTTATATATTCTGCTGACGCTATATAGCAATACGGTGAAGGAAGAGCTGGTTTCACGTTTTCTTTGGTGAAAATTTTGCATTCAAAATCTGCATGTTGGGGAATCTATGCAAAAATTAAGGGTTGAAGGCTGTTGCAATATACATGTGGGTTACAAAAGTGTGGCAATAATTAATAGCTGAATAGGTATTATGTTATTGTGGATTCTCGTTGTAGTTTAGGAAAGTTACAAATGTTAGCCAGGGGCATGTTTAACTTTAGCATGCTAACAGATTTTTTGGAACTTACTTTTGAACACTGGACGCTGCATACTGGCCAACTGCACATTGGGCAAGGTTGGAGTTTGTCCTCTTCCACTACAACGCTGCATCCTAAACAAGTTGTACCACTTTCGCCCGCATTAGGTCCCGTTAGAAGTGGCCAGTCGTTTAAAAATATTTCGCCTGGCTCTAAATCCCTGGCGGCCACCAGGCACCTGCCCAGTGTTTCATCATGTATCAGTGTAATGGGGTGTTGTACGTTTATTACGTTGGCTGTATAATCCTCTGATTTTGATCTTTCTTCCGAACTGAAATTTTTGGTAGGACTGATGTACACATTTGAAAGGATTTCTTCGATTACTTCAGTTTGGGGAATAATTTTATCTAAAGTGAAGGTGCAGGCCGGGGATTCCATAGCTGAAATGGATTTTAATAAAAGTTGTGTCGAGCCGTCCATGACTATTGCAGTAAAATATAGCCAACAATTTCTATTTTAAACTATTGACTTTTCTTCGTTCGTACTATAGAGTTCAATCACAAAAAAGTGAAACTACTACTTTCACCCAAGTGTAAAAATTTATTTTAATTACTGCAGAGCAATTAGTTATTTTCTCCCTAATTAACCCTGCACGGGTGATGAAAGACGGAAGCCTAAGGACAAACTATGTAGCTACGTGCGCGGCTGTAATACTTGTCACTGATATTTCGGATACATGTGGTATCCTGCCTGCCTGATCCCCTCTTCTCACTGTCACTGATGCTCCTCTCTTGCAAGACTGACTGAAATGAAAATGTTCTGCTCCAAAAGACCTTTTCGACAAGAGCAGCACATCCGATCCGTTCGTCGACAGTCTTATAATGAGAAAAAAGACGTTATAAAAGCATACCTAATACCTACTTTTGATCCTTGTTTAATACTCTTGGCTTATGGGATTTTTCAAGCTTTTTATCTCCTCAACAAACATTTACCATTCATACACGTAAAGTATAAAGCATCACCACATTTGCCACAGCGTATGCAATATGCAAAGGAAGTTTACATTTCATATTATATATATATCTATATAGGATCTGCCCGTGAAACTGTGTGCATATGTGTTTACATTCTTTTTCAATCCATATCCATATCATAAAATCTCCTGTTCTAAAAGCGATCTCCTTCAATCTTAGCTGATGAAAACACCATCGTCGTGTTTCCTCTCTCTCTCTCTCTCTCTCCACTCCAAAAAATTAACACTTTGAAAGCGGGCAAGGTCTTCCATAATTCTGGTCGGGTTTTAGAATTCATAAAAACCGTTTATATTCATAACAAAAACTACCTACTTATGCTTCTTCGTTCCTCTGTACAGTGTGACGTTGACGTGAGGTGTGTTTTGAAACCGTGGCGTCCGTGGCCAAGAAGTAGCCAAAAAATTTATAACATAAGAGATCAGTTCATCAACTGTTGTTGGCAACGTCGTCATTTCGCTTCAGAGGAGAGAGGCTACAACATCCTCTCCTTTTATCCTTGATCGTGCTTCTCCGCAGTCTTTTAATGAAACAAGCATTTTCTTATTCAAGATTATATCATAAACTGTCAGTTGTACTCTTGGTATTAAAGTACATGGGTTGGGGTGTACCTTAATCAACCCACTTTTCCCACTATGCATTTGGCATTTACCGCGTATCAGTCACCACCAGTGTTTCCCTTTCCCATAATAAAATGGTGTGAGTGTAAGGATTGCTTTCCATTTACATTCGTATCAGTTGGCAATTTTATTGCTGCATTGCATATCCATAATAAAGCCAGTGTTTACGATATGGTCACAATAATAATCGTTACTGTGCCAGTGCTGCTGCCACGCATATATAAGTTCTATATATACTTTCGATTATGGAGTGCTATTATTCTTATGACCATCCCACTAAAAGCGCTATATTATACCGGTATCCGTATCAATGTATAAGGCTTAACTTATGTGACTAATAATAACAACATTCATTTCATTACTTTCTTTCCTTCCTCTTTTCACCATCCCACATCCTTGCGTCATATATATATGCCGATGCCTCTTATTTGTCTGAACGCATGTGTGTGCGCTATACGCTTGGTAATCCAGTTTAGTGTTGGGGTTTTTAAGTTTTGGTCCGTGTTCTTTGCCTTCATTAATAACAAAAGTGCTGTTGTACGATATGTCTTTCTGAAGCTGAAGAAGATGAATGAAAAGGGTCGTTAAGGAAGATAAAGTGATTTGACGTTTGGTTTGGCAAAAAGCTTTTTTTCACTCTACCCTCACGCTAAAAGAATCTCACAACAGTTGCAAAAAATCCTTTACTTGGAATTGAGCAAACTTTTTTGCATCTTTGCGACTTTGCGAGGTTGTAAGTAGTGTAGAGCAAAGTTGTAATATAATAATATAGCGAAATTTAAAACGACGCAATACTTGAATTGAAGACTTCTGCTTCGTACTTAGGTATTACAGTTTGCTTTTTACTGTTTTTCTACTTGCACAAGTATCCTATCTCAATCAAATTGAAAACTAAAGAAAGACCTTGTGTGCCCAATATGCCCACATTTCGCTGACAAATAAACATAAATAATATTATTTTAAACGAAGACAGGCGATGCTTAAAGTATTTTCTTTGTTATGTTATGATGGTGAAAGGGTTAGTTAACGCAAACATATTATTGTTTAGGTATATCTATATGGCTGCCATACTGGTGCTATTGAATAAATATGTTGGCAAATTGTTACGAATATTGATTTGATATGGCTGACAAATGGCTAGGGCTTGAATACTCGTTGTCGACGACAGTTTTGTTTTGAAAATGCAAGTAACTTGTCATAATTATCATGAAAGGAAATTCCATGCAAAATATCAAGTAAAGCCACATTACGGTATAAAAAGACTTGTTTACGCTCCACTCCGTTCGTCGCACATCCCTTTAGTCATTGCTAAATGTACTGTGGTGTTTAAATAATTTGAAAAAGATTTAAGTGTTAAATTAGTCCTGAAAAATAATTCTACTCGTAACTACTTAAAAACCAAGTATCTTCCACTCTAAACTGAGTCGACCAGTGATAAATTATAATTATAAATGGTTTGATTATAGATTCTAAATATTATTTCAATTGAACTAATTAAATCTAAACATAATCAAGTTAGGTTACTTTGTTATTTAGCAAATTGAAGGCCGCATTTCACCCTTTCATCACCTATGAATTTCACTTTTTACATGAGCCAGGGGGCGTGGGCACTCTATGGTAAATGAGAGTATTAAGAGTTACGAGAGAAGCACATTAATTTAATTTTCTGAAAATACGGAACCTATGTTCAGGAAATGCAAATGCATGGTTTAATATTAATGCTCGATTCGAATACTTGTAAAGTTGATGTGCAAAATAGTTGCATTCTGAGAGTTTATAAACAACCAGCAGTCAGCGAGTCAGAGCCAGATTGAAAAATCAGCAAGCAATATAAGGGTTTCATTCTCGCGGAGGAAGATGCGGAATGGATGGATTGTAGAGAGTGCATTCAAAACTGCTTGTTTTTTGTCGCCAGCATGCTTTCATCCAAAAATAACTGAAGTCTGAAAAATTACCTCCACATGCTTCGGCGACAAAGAGAACAGAAGTGGCGTTCTTAGAATTCCTTCTTTAATCTGATGACTCGCACCTATCTTGTAGACTTTGCAGAAATCCCCTCATAATTAAATTTATTCAGACTTGAATTGATGAGGAATAATTACTTATTCTAGGTTTCAGCTGTAAAAAGTTATCCAATTGTACAGAGAGTGGGGAAACCGAGTTCATCAGGGTGGTCACTGCGCATTGAATTCATAGAATGTCGACTATTTCGTAATTGGGGCAACTAATTAGGCATTAGAATAAAAAGAGTTGTTGGATTTAGATTCTAGAGTGAACTACCATAACATTTATGCAATTCACATTCGGCATACTTCAAGGATGTTCTGATTCTTCGTAATTTAACTCGACGGAAAATATTAGTTCATACACGTCTGTCTTACATATGTCTCATATTCAAAAGTTGTTGAAAACTTGCACTGAAATATGTGCGTGTTTCTGTGTCTCTGTCATTTTATTTGCGTAGAATTTGTTTTCCGTCTGAATTAATTAAAGTTTCAAGTGATCGTGTAAACTGTGTAAGTACTAATACTCCCTATACGCAGTTTTATTACAATACAACGTGGAATGGCTCCCCAAATCGCCTACATACTTTATTCAGTGGTACCAAAACTCATACTTTCGCATAACAGTTATTTTCTTACACGCAAATTATAAAGAAAGGCAAATAGAATGGAGCAGTTTTGCTGCAGATAATATTACAAACCATGGCGTAGCTCCACATTAGTTCCACGTTACATTTCCATCGGGTGTTTTTATCTGATGGAAAAAGAAAAATGAGCTGTGGAATGACTACTGAAGAAGCGAAAAGAAAGGGAATCTTTGGACAGAATTGGATCTGTGTCTGCGCCTTCACTTGATTACCATGTGAAAGCAGCAGAACTCAAATGACAGGAAAGTTTGACTAACGTTTGAATATTGATGACAGAGTCAAGCATACACCGAAAATACCTTATTTATAGTGAAACACGTAACTGGATTTTACTAGATAAAAAGAAACGCGTCGTTCCTCAATCATGGTATAAACTTACGATTTTTTAGAGCTATATTAATGATGAACTTCACATCGCAGCTGTCACATTGGTCGGAGTTTGTTTTGTCAAAGTGGTCTGGCGTTTGCCAACGGACCAGTGGGGCACAGTAAAATAAATAGTGACGACTCTCCATGGAACGTTAGTTTTTATGTCGCCTTTGTTTTTAATGATGCTCTGTGACTCGAGCAACACAACTGACACAACAGTGCTGCAACAACTTATACAAAATTACATGTATATGAGCTAGAATAGCCTTTGCATCCATAAATATATGACGTCGTGGGAGTGGAATGGGGCTGGTCCTAAATTTTCGAAAAGCAATTGGGAAAAACGAGCCAAGGCTCATTCCTTCCTGACAATTTGGAAGGCAATAAATATTGATCTGTCGAAAATTGGCTTCAACCGTGATTAAGATATATGAGCTTTGAGCCGTCATCATCACCATCACCTGTCACTGCTAAGACCCGTGAAATATTAACAACCGTGTATATTTTAAAACAGAAATAATTCACTATTACACTCTCTACACCATAAACTTGCTTCTTGATCATGTTAGTCATGTATGATACATCCAATATCCGATAGAATTGAATGGAGAATTCCCCGGCTAAATCCCAGGATCAAATAGCCAGTTAATTAGGCATAATATGTTATGCCCTGCCTGGTCAGGGCCAGTCAGTATGACAAAATCAACTACAAAAAGGCAGCAACAATAGGTTAAAGCTTGTCAGCAAAGAAAGAATATCGTGCATGTGCATGACCGCAATCATGCATAAGAATACTATAATCCAGCAAAACCCGTTCTACGGCATGTCCACCGTTGGACTGTTTGATTCATCGTATTTGGCTTGCGCATATATAAACAATTTTATATTCCAACCTTTGGAATTGGGAAACTTGTAAAATGTGACAAAGGACTAAAATGCTTTCTACCGAGTCCAAAGCAATTTGTAATGTTGTAATCGCAACATTCACTTCACGACTATTCTGATATTAGTGATTTTACTTAGTTTTGAACAAACAATGCAAATGTTACTTTACAAGTCACAACGCGACTTCATGGCTCCAAATACTTTAATTTTACAGAACAGTTGAATGTAAGACCTTTTGGCAAAGGAAATTGATTTTTATTAAGATTTAAAAACAACAAGAAGAAGCAGAACATGTGCTTGCAATATGCAAGGAATGTGCATTTTTATATATAAAGATATGAGCATTTATAGAATCTCGGTTGTATAATTATGGACTATGGACATTTCCTTACTTTATTCTACTACTCCCGTACGTATAGTCTGTCAATAGATGTAGCAATTTGTTGCATGATAAAATAGTACGTGTTCAGAAACTAAAATGGCAATGTATAAGACTGGCTTGTTGTATTTTTTGTATTGCCGTTGTTGGAAAATGTTTCCACAAAATTTATGTTGGCTATTTCTCTCCATCATCATGTGGAAGTTTGAAGGATTTTGTGGCTTTCAATTGTTTCCAATCTTATCAAGATATAGGATGAATCTCTGCGTTTAAATGTGTTTTATGCCTCGTTTTAAAACTGTCAACAAAGCCAAACTGCTAGATTGTACTTTGGGGTATTGAAAAAATATATTATTTGTCTGAAATGAAGGAAATTCTCCATTCCCATGTCTTAGTGAATCACATCACACATCTTTATCAATCGTTAGCACTCCGAATCGCTGCAAAATTTATTGTTTCCAGATAATTTTTCGCCTCTCTCGCACACCACACTTGAAAAAGAAGAATTGTGCCATGTATTTTATTTTTCAAGTATTTTTAGAATCTTAGACATTTTATTATTATGAAAAGCGTTACGGAGATGAATGAGTTAACTTCATCAAGTTGGCTAATGCTTGTAAGCTGTCTAGTATCTAGTATAGCGATTTCATTACATTGCAGAAGGAAACAACGCATTCATGATGCCAGTTGCCACACGTGTGTGGTTTTGCAAATTATGCGCATATTCAAAGGACACTGGGAATTCCGATGCTGCAGGAAAAAGTGGCGGAGTGAGTCTGGTCTGGTCTTTGTGCTTTAAATGCTTGAGGATGGATGAAAGTAGGTATATGGATTAATGGAAAAGAATACCAAACAGGGTGAATTCATGTTAGAGCCCATTTTAGCTTTGGAAAGATGTTTATTTGATTTTTTGAGTTGTAACTGTAGTTGATAAGAAAATACAACAGCTAGCGCCATTCGATAAGCTAGAATCTAGTGGGCTTCTAAATTATGAATGACGAAGTCTGGCTCATCTTCTTTATGTTAAATTAGATGACAGATGACAGTACAAGAGATGATGACATAAATGAGATGGGAAGTATTTTAACAATTAAAGTATTTAGTCGACGCGGTAAGAGACAGCGTGTCCGGGGGTGTTGACAACCTTGGTGAGGGTGGCGTGTCTGAGTGGTTGAGCAACGTGGACAGCTGGAGCAGCAGCAACGACTGGGCTGGAGTAAGCAGTAACAACTGGAGCGTGGACAGCAGAGGTCACGACTGGGGCAGCGACGGTGTTGTAAGTGAGGGCAGAGTATCCGAGGGTGTTAACTGGGTGGTTGATGACGCTGGAGTATCCATAGGTGGCAGCTGGGAGGACAGAGGTGGCAATGACTCCACGCTTTTGTCTTCCAGCACGGGCAAGAGCATGAGCTTGGAGATGGGCAGCACGAGCTTGGATGACCTGATTTAAAAAATAAAATTAGCTATGTGAAATGCGTCTGATTAAAACTTGAGTAAAATTTAATCAACTAAAACTAACCTCAGGGGTATCAGCAACTGGGAGTGGGGCAGCAAGTGGAGCGGTTACTGGAACGACTGGGCCAGCGGATGGTCCAACTGGCAAGGCATTGCTGGCAACACGGAATCCAGCACCATCAGCAACGTATTCAACACGGACTTCCTTGCCTTCAGGGTTGACGTAGGCGTAGCTTCCACGAACATTTCCGGCGGCATCACGGACGGCAGCATGGGCTTGTCCTGGGTGGGCATATCCGTAGCTGGCTTGGCCGAGTTCATCTTGAGCGTGGTATTGGGTCTTGGTGACGGATGGGGCTACGATGGCTTGAGAAACGACTGGAGAGCTGTAGGCAACAGCGGCTCCATTCCAGGCGACTGGGGCACCATTCCAGGCGACTGGGGCACCATTCCATGCGACTTGAGCACCATTCCATTGGTTGCTGTAAAGAACAGCTCCGGGGTTGGCGCTGACAGCGGCCACAACGGCGGCGAAAACAACCTTAAATGAAATTAATTTAATGAATCATTGATTACCAAAGTTTCCGAAGGTCACCCTTTCAAAATATTTCTACTCATTCATACGTATATTTCTAACTCGCTAATTTTCAACTTACGAAAGCCTTCATGATGAAGATTTTGTGATTTTTGTGTGCTTCTCAAGAGATGCAAGCAAGAAAGTGAACTGATGTGAAGGTCTTTGGTCTAAAACCCTTTTATACTGACCATGAGTTTGCCCACCCAATTTACTGAGTGGTTGTGGCTATCTTTACAACTCGGCTCCAGAGAGAAAAAATCCTGAATCGATTTTGATCCGTTTCTACATACACAAGTCATCCATGGGCCACGCATCATGTGGACAATGGCGAATTTCACATGTAAACCGTCCTGAACAGGAGATGTTCCGCAAGGCATCGCCATCCATGAATAGCAAATAGCCTGAATTTACCATTACCCTACGTTTTAGGCGATGAAAGGCCTCTACGTCATACTCATTGGTTGATGCCACCTTTTGATTCCTGGATGGATTGTAGTCCGTCCGTATCATATCATGCCATCATTATTGTTATTACGTGAGTGAGGCTATTACATTGTGTAGTCTTCTTTATTAAAGAATCATCTTTGCCTTCGAAGTATAATAGATCTTCCATGTGGCTTTGGATAATACATATGTTACGAAAACAACGTCAGTTTGACTCTCTCTCGATCTCGAATCATCAACGGTGCGCTTGATATAAAAAAAATTGCACTTGTGTGGAATTCCAGGGGTGCCAAAGGCTTACGTACTGACTTTAATTTACCTATGAGACAAGGATGGGCTGTTGGGTTGCCGTAAAAGATTCTTTATGAGGGCATCTCCTCGTCGCTTCTCATTTTCCATTGGAATTCCACATCTATAGACACTCGTGTATACAAATCAACCAGACATCAGAAATATTTGAGCAAAGACAAGTGTGATGAATCCTGCGAGGCAAGAAAGACTAGCGCAAAGTCAGATCAAGCCAAACCAAACTAAACTGATGAATGTTTGCATAGGGAATTTGGGGACAAGAGCTAACACGCCTTCTTGCAATCACTTGGGATAGTTACCTGAATGTAGATCATTATAGCCAGGTGTCATTTATTCGTGTAAACTTGAACGCAGTACCTTGTTTGCATCATGTGTATACTGAATACACGAACGACACTATAATGTTGCGTTGGCTGATGCAACCAAAATTATAGAAAAAAGGGTAGGCTCAAAGGCATTTTTTTGTAAGGAATAAAATTTTTCTCCAAAAGAACAGAGAGCAACCCGAATAATTATACGATGAGTATAAGTTGGCTGCGTTGCAGTTATGATTTAATTATCTATTCTTCGTGCAACTATTCGTGTTACCCATTATGTATATTTGTACAATGAATATTTCCAGTTGTACTTCTTTTTATAACAAAGATTGTGCCTGGAAAACAAAGAAAATAAGCCCAAATATGTGCAGCAGTGGGTTTTCTAACTTCACCAACTGCACGGTGGTTTAGAAAAATGCAAACAATAGTTTAATAAGATGACAACGCTAATTAAGACATGTATGAATTTTAGTAAGGCCACTTGAATAAACCCCTTCACCTGCACAGGATTATATAATACCACTCCCGGCCACGAATGTAGAGCCTGATACCCGCTATCACCAGATGACATCGCGATTTCTGTCAATAGCATTTGCTAATAATAAAACGAGCTTATAGGTAGATTCTTATCCATATGTAAGGCATAGTCGTGTCGTGAAAGACTCAACCCGGAGGAATTCACTTGATATTAATCGACATTTCATTTAATACTTGTACAAAATACTCTTGTACACTCCAGATTTCGTAAAAATGCGTTACTAAAGTGGAAGGCAGTAAGCAAAACCTGTATTGCTGAAACGATTTTCAAATCCAGAACTCCAGAACACAATAGAATTTTAGAGTATAAAATTTTTATAATAATCATATATATTTTTGTCACATTCTAATAAGAGTCAGGAGCCAGGATTCGGGATATATAAGGGAAATTCTTACATTTGTACTTACTCTGTACTTGCATATCTAATAGCTACCTCAGCTACCTGTTTGCCACGCCTAAAGTGGTTTACATAATAGGTAGTATTCATCTGCTCCGACCCACTCATTTTTTACTTCAGTAGTAACTGGTAATGATATGCGAAAGCCATTTGTTGGAATCATGGTATTGACCAACACCCTGGAGCATTCTGGACGAAATTGCTATACACATACCCACAAAAATAATGGATTCCGGATCATATCGTAAAATTGTTATACCATGTAATGAAACCGGACATTGAATAGATTTCCCTAGTAGATTTTTCCATTCTTTATCCTTCAAGCATTTTCCAGTAACATTTCAGTAGATCTAAAGTACGTATATACTTACACTTACAACTAGGTAGCATCAATCAAAGCAATGATTGTTCGTTTTCCTTGGCTTTGGGTCTCCTGGTCCGGATTTCATAATGCTGTGTAAAAACTATCAGAAACTTGATTGAGTCAAACTTCAGTGCAGATTGAATACCTCTTAAAATTGTGATATCATTTCTTGGCTGCCAATACTAGGAGAATGCCGCTCATCTCAATATTTTATCATGCAGTAAGATACGACAAGAAACTTTGCAAAAAAAAATGGTTGGGATATAATAGCACATTGGCAGAAGAGCTCGGCAGGCAGCCACGTAGCCCCACCCAATACCTCAAGGTTACCAGCTTTCCGCTGTTACGGTACGTGCACAACCTACAATCTACATTTTATTTTTCCTTTCTCAACAATCTTAACGAAAATGGTATAACTTCTTTATAGTCAACGCGTCTCTGGTCCTTTGATTTGACTAAACAAGTGGACGAATTCCAGTATCTATCGCATCTATCCATAATAGTACTTAGGTATGATGGATCGTTTTCCAGAGCAAGAGAAAAGTTGGCCACGCTCATGCTCATCAACTATTTATCCTTACGTGTAACAAGTTTTTTTTGCACCTTACCCGTGGAATAGCTATACTTTACAACTTGAAAATATACAACTAGAACCTTTCAGAAATATACTCAAGCCAGCCGTTTTAATTAATTAATGATTAATTAACTAAGCTGGAAACTTGATTTTCATAGGTTATGTAGGGAATACATGTTAAAAAGCTGTATGTTTTATGATTCTTATATGGTACCAGTCATTATTGCAAGAACTATGAATTATTAATTGCTATCAATATCAATAAATATGAACTATCAGTCCACGATGTTGATGTAAGCAAGCTTATGCTTTTTGTTTTGAAATGAACATTGAGCAATGTGTGTTAGGTCGCAAGTTAGGTTAGGATCATGATATTGGGCAACGATGTAGGATTTTAAAATCCTCTCTGACAATAAGTAAATGTCAATGAGCATAGAGCATAGTCAAGGTATAGATTCATTCATTGCGACACGGCTACAGAAATTATATGTAATTTTGGGCGCCCGCAAACAATGACTATCACTGTAATTACAGTAGGCTTGGCTGTCTTTTTAATCATCATTGGACGGAAATCTGGCGAGAGGAAATATAGGTAGATATGGTTAATGCATCTCAAATAGTCAATAATCACAATCGTTAATTGGTGAGAATCGCCAAACGTGGGATAGGCTCGCATAAGCCGGATGTGTACTGGTCAAGATGTAATCGTAAATCGTAATCTACCTTATCTGCAGTGCAGTGCCAGTGTATACTTGTACAAAGTTGTATTGTACGTAAATATTTCTTTAATAATGCACCTTTGAATTGAAGATTGGTGACGGGACATTCGACGTTACAATGTTAAATGTTATGCGCATAGCTGAAAGGAAGTTATGTCAAGTTATGCACACATCATTATCACAGCGGAAGGAGGAATAAGTAACCCAAAACACCTACGTAAAGCGAATTTAAATTCGGTATAAGTCACTGATTTTATTCCGGTTTGTCTAGCGACCGCATGGATAAAAACTTACTCCAAGATAATTCGAAAAAACAACTTGTATATCATCGCTAAACCTGAGTTTAAAATCGTAAAATTAAATATCACATTATATGGTTAAGAAAATAATCCATAAACAACTACATATTACAATTTTACAACGAGTCGGTGGCATAGCATACATACAGTATAATTTAACACAAAGTCACTCTTTGGTAGCGGTCATTCGCGACATTGCAACTCTCCCTTCTCATGCTATACCATCCATGCAACCAACACTTACGAAGGAGTCAAGTTAGAACACAAAAATTCAAACTGCTGAAGTCAATATTTGGATTTCATTTTCATATTGCTAATTTAGAACCTAGCACTCACGCATAATTTAAATAATAATAAATTTTCCACACAACGTTTATACGGGGAAGCACAAAACAGTAGTATTATAGGTTATTGGCATATCAAATGTAACCTTTGAAAAGACTAAATACCCATCTACAGCTATTTAGTGGATAGTATTTGAAGAGGAATTGATTTTCTCAATGTTTAGTTTATATACATCATACACCTACACAGTTTTTGCAACCCTATCTCTAATCGTGGATGTAGACCATCATGATTTATACAGAAATTAATATAACACTCTAAAGACTTCAATTTGGCACAACTCAAAGCCAAAGCTCTTGATGATTACAAGTTAAATTCAAATTAAAAAACGCTGTCGTGACTTACATTTTGCAATAACACAGGGTGTGAGTGCGAGGCAGTCCGACTGACATCGTCAATGTTAGTGTTTAGTCAGACAGTGAAGGACGAGTTTTGCATATACGCAACAGTCATTAACATCTTACAATTAACCTATTGTAGAGCACTCAACGTACAATCAACAAAACAATGAACGATGAACGTAGTTTTGTTGCTTTTAATGCTGTGTTATTCGAAGAAAATTGCCAGTCAAACATAGTGTTAATGTAGGCAGCTATACTTCCAGAGAATAAAGTAAATAAATACATTGAGAATTTACATTTTCATTTGAATTTGCAACAACTAACGTAATTAAAATTAGTTAAATTTAAAATGAAATGGACCAGATTGTTGAAAGTGAAAATGAGCGAACGGATTAAATCCATGGCCTTGACTTTGTGCTTCAGGATCAAGCGGATCCTCACCTTGGTCAAACTTTGCTCTTTTCTCTGGATCAGTCAACACTTCCTTTGCAGCTGCAATATCAATAAACTTTGCCTCGGCTTGTTTCTTTTCCTCTCCCTGGAAGTTGTCTGGATGCCATTTTTGCGCGGCTTTTCTGTAAGCTTTAATGATTTCCTGCTTTGACGCAGATCGCTTGACACCTAAAATTTTGTAATAGTCCCGTCGCTTTGACTGCTTCTGAAGTTTTTGTGCACGCTGCATCCCGTCTCTTGCACGTCTGTTCTCCTCATCGATTTCTAAGGCCCGTCTATAGTCTTCGATTGCTGTTCAGAAACAAAGTATAAAATCATATACTTTTATAAAAATTAAGAGTTTAATTTTACGCTAATTTTATGGTTGCTTATGACATACCTTCATTAAAGAGATCATTCACAAGATAGGCTTCCGCTCTATCACAATAAATATCCGCTTCTTCTCGAATTTGAAGCGCTTTGGTACATTGTTCGACGGCTAGCTCGCTTTCACTGTTTTTCATGTGACACCAGCATAGTTTGTGTCTCAACTTCCATTCCACAATTGGTGGAGTATGTGAATCTACCTTAATGGCCTATGCGAAAAAGCATATTTAATTATAATATATATATAATATTTGATCCTCGTCCGTATGACGCATTCTTGTGTGTTATATGATAGCAACTAAAATTACAAATACCTACCTTCTTAATATCGGAAACACAATCTCCAAATTCTTCTTTTTCTCCTTCGGCATTGGCGTCTTGCATTAACTTGTCAATTTTTTTCAGTTTTTTGTACAATGGAAAACAGTGTTTATGCTCAGGGTCCAATTTGAGACATTCACGAATTTCTCGTAATGAGTCTTCTACTTCACCAAGTTGGTATAGAAGGGAACTCAGTCTGTACAATCCGTCGGTGTCGTCCATAACAAGTTTTGTAGTAAACCGGAGGTCACTTACAGCATGCTGAGTGTCTCCAAAAGTCATATAGCAATCCGCCCTCATTCGACGAAGAGACGGATCCCACGGACATGTTTCAATTAATCTACTTAAAAGTTCTATTGCTGTTCGACAATCCTGAATTTCTGTATAATATTGGGCTTCTTCGAGATCACGCAGAGCTGCATCTACAGCTCCGTACCCCGTCGAAGCGTCTATATTATGTGGGTCATGTCTGAGCTAAAAGTAATAATAATAAATCCAATTAATTCAATTGAGAAAAAACGGAGATGCGAGAATGTACGTTGTAAATAATTTGATAATTACATACCACATTTTCATAATCAATATGCGCCTTTTCTAGTTGCCCTTGTTTTAATAATAAGCTGGCTCGCTGAATAACGGCCGGTGTAAAGTCGGATTTGAGCTCTATCACCTTATCAAGATCTTTAAGCGCTTGACTGTACTTTCCCAAGGCTAAAAATACTAGGGCTCTTTTAAAGTAGATTTGGTAATTTTCAGGATCACCTTCAACTGCAGCATGGAAGTGCGTTAGGGCATCAGAAAATTGCCTGTTTTCTAAGTGGATTCTGCCCATTTCTAAATGCTTGTGAACGTCTGCTGCCCCACTGTCAACCCCTGAAAAACCATAAGTGACCATACAATTGAATTTCATTTTTCGAGAAATTGAAATAAATACAAACTTGTATATACTGCATCATTATTACTAAAGAGAATCGCGACATTGTTCATTGTATACACTTTACCTGGACATGATATAATACTCAGCCACGATACTAGGACGGCGAGGACGTCCATTTTCTTCTGTGGTAACTCAATATACATTTTGCAAGTTTCCAAAATCAAAGAAATCCCGAATAAAAGGAACTTTCAATAGGTTGCACATTCATTGAAAGCAACCCGCACACCAAAAACTAACGATATGGAAGTATGGAAGACTTTCCACAACGCAAACCTAAAAGACAAAGAACCCATATAATTTTCTACTAAGTAACTAGCTAGTACCTAGTCTAATCGTGATTATTGTGAAGTTCATTTGCATTGCACTTACGTGTACACTTCCTTCCCTTTTATGATCCACGTTTTCACACGATCTCTGGTCTCATCATATTTAATTATGATGTCACAGTTGAATCTTAGGTCAGACAACGTGTTTTAGCGACAGTGACCTGACAGGCACCACGGAACGGACTATTTTCTTTTGTTAAATATCTCACTCTAATAAAGCACACTTGTGGTCTGGAGATTGACTGACTAATTTATTTTTTTGGTAAAAAATAATGTATTTTTTGGATAGCAATATAGCACGAAAAATTAAAGCCCTAATCAGGATAATTACTGCTGCATAATTACTTTACTACCGCAGCAACAGCAATTAAAAAAACACTCGGATGATAAGTCAGGTCAAGATGATTATGAGGATTCTCTTGTGGAGCCGATCTGTTTCATTGGAACTGTTTATTGCTTGATGAGCAGTGCCAGAGAAAATCCGACTTTTTGGGTTCCATGAACTAGAAGACTCTTCTTCTGTTCTGTCTGTTGTGCACTGATTTACTTTTAAGTAGTAACAAAGTAACAACTGAATTTTGTGCATAAAGCACACACACGAACACTAATATAT
>JAANSN010000621.1:0-51319 GCA_036850665.1 Dicranocentrus wangi
TTTTGTCTGGATCTGGAATCTCTGGACCAATTGTTATTTGGTTTTAATTGCTAATTAAAGGTTGATGCCACAACCATCACACCATAAAGAGTAATAACTTGGTTAAAAGCAGAGACGTGGGAGCGTAGCATAATAACTGCCGTAAAATAGTAATAATACATACGTAGTTGTATATTTGAGATTAAAATACGATAAAGTTTGAAATGTAGTGTACAAAGTCGATCAATGAAAGTCGCAGGATGTATGGTACTTCATATCCGTTTCAAACATAGAAAAAAAATTAATATTTAAAATAAAGTTTTTTGAAAAATGTTATATTCGCTGAAGCGCAAAGAAACTTCTCAGAGTATACAAAAAATTCCACAATTCAATGGAATTAAACAGAGCAATTTCCTTATAGGGTCTTCAACATGACCATTGCAGAATGTTCAGGAGTTAAATCATCTTTGCTAAATGCTGGCTTCCCATCGAAGTCCGTGAAATTTTCATAATCCAACCGAGACAACTGTTCAAAGCCTCGTCGTTGTGTAGCAATTTTTGTGTATGGGCTTGATACAACAACCAAAGCATGCTTGAACCCTTCGGCTTTCAAGAAAGCAATTGACCTATCGTAAAACTCTCCGGCTAAACCTTGATTACGAAAATCTCGATCTGTAGATACAACAAAGAACTCGGCCCATCTATCTATCCCGTATTTATTAGTCACATCCGCTAAGGCTTCAACCTCGTTGACTAATTTCAAGATTAGTTTCACAGCCCTGCTGTTGAGTGGAATCCCATCCAGGGAGACGGACGGGTTGTGATCAAATGTGACCCTCACGGCTGCAATCTCCACAAAGTAGGTTACGCAAAAGCATAATTATGATGTGATGACAAATGAATATGGCTTTATACATATTGGAATTTGGAATGTTTTTATTTATCATATCATATCATATCACACTTACTTTTCCTGTTTCCTTGTGTTCAGCAATAAAGCTCATTTCGTCTTTGAGAAATACCTCAATAACGCGATTAAAGTCGTCCGCATATTCTTGACTCCAACCAAGTAGTTTTGATGTTGGCTCATCTTTAGTGAAATTGTTGGCTATGTGATCAAAGACTGCGTTATAATCCTCGGGTGTCACTCTCCTAAACCGGAAGTCTTTCCAGTCTCCCTCTATTTGTTGGTAACTCTCTTCAGACGGCATGTTAAATTTCCTGGCTTAAAAAACTATAACTAAACTTGACAGAATTGATACAACAACTTTTCTGGGTATGCTTCCAGGAGGACTATTTGACTATACCAATTTCAACAGCGACTGACGGTTTCCACTCGAGCAATACGTGCTAAACGGTTCTCTCCAATGCAATGCAATAATACAAAGGGATGGGGATTATGAATATAGGTAGGTATATCCTTTATCTGTCTGATGTCACGAATATTTACCCATTTAACTACAGGTTCAAGCATAGTATAATCTGCTCCACGTAAAATCCTTGAACACTTTTACATGCATTTCTTTCACAATCGAATTTTTTCAATCATTTACTGGCTTGACAAGTCTGTCTAAATGGAATGAATTAGAAATTCCATGCCAAACGTCAAGCTCTTATCCAGCACCTGTTTAATGTTTCGTGTTTCACATAACACAAAAAATATAAGTGAGTAGAGAATTGCCAGCATGACCGCAGTCTCGACTCTCCTTCCCTAATCCTGTGTATACTAAAAAAATATATTCGGCATATCGTCATTCATTATCTCATTTAAACCCATCTAGTTTTCCCAAACCCAATCCAGCCTTGACGGTCCAAATGTTTCAACACGATTTGTGTGTATAGTGGTTTTCACTGTACATTAAAATAATATAATTGAATGGATATGCATTTTATTATATGTCTACGACAAGCTACAAAAGCCAAACGACACCGGGAGGAGTTCGATATGGAATATGGAATAGTAGTGTTCCATTTCACACATTTGCACACGCAATAAGCATAACCAAAGATCTGGTTGACCTTGAGATAATGCTTTGATCACTGTCTGGAACAAGTCTTTATTACAAAGTTGACTTCTTAAAAGACTATATAATAAATGCTGTCTTTTTATGAACTAGATGAATTTGCCGTATCCGTTGTCGGGTACAAACAAGTTCTTCACATAGGTAATCTAGGTTGCGAGCGTACTGAGCGTAGATAAAAAAATTTTGGCACCCACATACATAAGTTTAGAGGTGAATATAATATATGTAAGTATAGTATGATGCAGTGTAAGAGCGGATCCCCGTTTGAACCGGTGCGGTGCTCTTTCACCTCCTTGACACGCTACTTTATAATAAATAGGTATAAACGCTGTTAAATTAATTCGTTGCTATTATATTACCACCACATTCAGCACTAATTGTAAGGGTTTTCAGCATAACCGTTGCTGAATGCTCAGAAGTTAATTCTTCTTTGTTGAATGCTGGCTTCCCGTCGAAATCCAAAAAATTCTCGTAGTCCAATCTAGCCAGCTCTTCAAAACCTCGTTTCTGTGCTGCCATTTTGGTATAGGGACTTGTCACAACAACTAAAATGTGATTGAAACCTTCGGCTTTCAAAAAGGCAAGTGACCTGTCATAAAACTCCCCCGCTAAACCCTGCTTCCGAAAATCTCTGTCTGTAGACGCAATCAAGAACTCGGCCCATCTGTCAATGCCGCGTTTATTAGTCAGATCCGCTAAGGCTTCAGCATCGTTAATTAATTTGACGCCTAGCTTTGCAGTTCTGGTTTGAAGTGGAATTCCATCAAATGACGAGGTGGGATTGGTAGGATTGTGGTCAAACGTAATTCGTAAACCAGCCACCTGTTCAAAATAAATGCGACTGGATCAGTTCGCTGGGGTGGATGGATAGGATCTTTATGAAAATGATAAGGAGTAATTATAAACTGATACCAAAAAATAGAAATACTATAACATTAAATCTAGGTAGTACAAAACCAAAATGATATATGATATATCATACGCCATATATACAGAAATCTAAAAATCAAACTATATTATAAAAGTGTCTAAAAGTCTAAAACTACCTAATTCATATCTGGAAAAAAATCATTTTTTGCATGACTATGATAAACGAGATTCCGAAGAAACAAAAGAAAAGGATTTCAGAAGAGTATATTGTTTCTCATCGTGCTCTTGTCATTTTTTATACCGAAGCCCACTGCCGTTAGGTTTGCATAAATATTAAAATGGGAATTATTTTCCATTTGCATAGAATTAGTTTAACATACTTTTCCAGTTTGTTTATGCTCCGCGATGAAGCTCATGTCATCTTTGAGAAAGACTTCCACCATTCGGTTCACATCGTCAGCATACTCCAAACTCCAACCGAGTAATTTTGATGTTGATTCATCCTGAGAGAAATTACTAGATATGTGCTCAAACACTGCGCTATAATCCGCTGGTGTCACTCTCCGGAAGCGGAAATCTTTCCAGTCTCCCTCAATCTGCTTGTAGCTCTCTTCAAATGGCATGTTGAATAGAATTAGATATTGTCAACTTCTAAACAGGATTTTATGGGAACACTTCTAATAGTGTCAGGCAGGTGCTATTTATTTAACCAAAATTACTCAAAGAGTAATATCTGAGGGGCACTGTCAAATTAATGAGTGATCTCTGCAAACGTGATAATTTCATGAATATATCAACCGTTGTATCTAATCAACCTTCCTTGTTAAGTAATCGTTCTCACTCTCGATTGAGCTAATCCTCACTAAAGCAGTTAGCTTAATACATCTGCTCTGCTATATGCCATCCATCACTACTTATTGCTTATGTTTACCCCGTTAGAGTACTCACACACAAAGACAAAGACTGTTTTATGTTAATTTCAATTCAATGGTTCCAAAGCACTTACCATGGCTCACAGGGATCTATCTATACAGCCCACAGACCGATATCTAGCACATCTAGCAATCATTGTGTTCGCGCTGCACAAAACACAATTAAATACAGCTTAAAAAGGTTTAGCATGCTGAAGCGGAGATTAACGCTTGAACATTCATTCATCACATCTTGATTTCAAATAATCGCTATCTAAGCGAAAAATCTTATCTAACTAATGTCAAATCACAAACTCAATGAATTATATAAACGTGTCTCATTGTGAAAAGTTTGAGCTACGGGCAAGGTTTTGCAGCACCGTTGGCGTTATGGCGTGTAGCAATTTTTACTGCTCAATTGAATGATTATGAGATGATATGATGACGAGATTACTATATTTGTTTGACATGACACCAAACACACGTGCACACCAAAGAATGCCCACGAGTGCACTCGCGCGTAATCAGATGTATCACACGTCTGGTTGGCCTTGATCGGATGCTTCTGTTCATTTATTTGACTGGACAAAGTGGTAACTGAAAACTGAAACGTGGGACTGAAGGTCAGGGCTGATTAAAGTTTAATTTTGAGCTCATTTTGAATGCATAGGAAAAGAAACACGTATATACGTCAGTTTCCAGTGTGCAGGTCTCACAATGCGTATGTGACAATGTCAAGGTCATTTAAACTTTCGCTATCCAGTCGAGTCCAGCAAAAGTGGCCAAAAAAATCCATTTCTGAAAAATACATTTGAGGAATAGCGAAGTAACTGAAAATACGAAGAATACAGTATCCCATTTCCTGATCTCACAATCAGAAAATCTGCCGCCAGGACCAAGAACATTGAATTCATTTATCCAATGCCACAGTTATATACCTCTATAATAATAACAATCACTCATCGACTCATCACTATTTTCTGTATAATCGCCTTACTAGAGGCGGGTTTACCTTTACATATAGATGTAGGAGTAGGAACCTATTACCTTTAATAGCATAGCAAAGCATACTTTAGTCTAGAGAGAGAGATTGAAAAATGCATTTTGAGTCCGAGACCCTGGCCCCTGCCCTCTGGTATATATGGATATGGATCTCTCACTCAAATGCTCAACAGAAACTAGGTTGGCCTGGAAGGCGAACATGAATGAATGAATGGATAGATGCTGTTTGTTACACAGCGACAGATACAGAATTGGGTTTCTGTTTCTTGATCATTTCATTTCATTTGATCAAGATTCAAAATACAAGTTTTCTTCCAACTGCATGCAGTCCGTTCACCCATGCGCACTCAAAACCTGACAAGCTTTGATCTTGTATGTATGTATAATAGCCCGGCTAGCTCAGTCGGTAGAGCATGAGACTCTTAATCTCAGGGTCGTGGGTTCGAGCCCCACGTTGGGCGCTAAATTTTTGCAGCTAATGACTCTATCTCTGACTGAACTAGCCAACGGTGCAAAAATTGGAAAAAAATTAATTGGATTGAAAATTACGTTTACTTTTAATAACAATAATATTCACGATGAGCAAGAACCCCTCAATTTCATTTTCCTTTTGTTAGCCCACATGCTTGATTTGCATAAGACGCTTCTCTTCGGAAAGAAACTTTAAAATGCAAATACGTAAGGACTGCGTTGATAATTTTGTTAATATCTATATATGCATTAATAGATTCTAGGCAAATTTTCCCAAAGTTGAAGCACTTCTGAAGCATCAAATGCTTCCCATACTGACACTTATATAAGTACAGCATGACATACCTATTTTTGCATGTTTTCTTGAATCCATAATGCTTTTTGGGAAAAAAATATTATGAAGTTTTCATTCATGCGTTGGTCTCTTTATGTCAGTTGTGAATATTTGGTGTGTACAATTACTTTACTCTTTGAACAATTAAGACAGCGTCTTGTTGTGATTACATGATTCGTTATACCTATGCACTAACAATATGAAATTCACTGTATAAAACCAGTATTAGTAAAATAGACGGGTGCGATTGCTACTAAAAGACGGAACTTTCTTTACGAAGTCCTTTCACAGCAAGCAAAACATCGTATCTAATGCGAAATTAAAAATCGAATCGAGCCTAAAACACGGAATTATCAATTATTTGTTTTTCGTCAATAATACGCCATGAGCATACCTACACCATGTCCCTGTATCCTGAGGGTAACATTTTAGAAAATGTTGCCGGGGGTTGGGCTAATTTTTGGCTTTCTCTGTGTGTCGATGCAGGAAATAAGGCTATTTGAGTATTAAGATGATTCTCTACTAAAATTACCACATTGGCCATGCACAAACTCCAAATCAATTTAACTTTTGCAAGTCAATATGTAATAACCCTATAAAAGGGATAATATAATGTATAGGTATTTGGCGTAGCTTGTCATTTATTGACCCTTATCCTTTGAACTCTGAAGTTCTGAAATGAAATGGGTGTAAATAATAAATGTAGAATGAATCGTACGGGAATTTCCATGAATTAACAATTGCATTATAATCACTATACTATGATGCATTTTTTGTCGATTTCACAGGCGAATATTACCCCAAGATTTAATTTAGACCTAACTTTTATACTGCAACTTGATATAATTTAGCGATTGCCAATATAACCACAAGAAGTGCATCAGTCCTACTAGTTGTAAGTACATTGAATGGGGTGGGGACATCAGAATAAACTATGGGTTAATATTAGCTCAAAAGTTACTAACTCAATCTATTCTGACGAAAGATTGAATGTATGCTTTGCATACAGATGCCGAAAAACCACTGACACGTGCATTTGGTTTATTAGTTAAATAAATAAGATCCATATTACGAAACCGTATTGCTAGCATGTCTCACTCACCAAGGGATAACCCAAATTATGCAACAAATGTGGCTTAAAAAATACAAACTTAAAAATAGTAATCATACTAAGCATTCCAATATTATTCATTTGTCATTAAAAACTCATTAGTATCAAATCTTCACAAAGCTCCAAAAAAAATACACGAGGAAAAGTAATACGTAGTCATTACTTGTCTGTCGCACCGGACAATATGCGATTCATACTTGTATTTAGTTAATAAACATGGAGGAAATTACGCAAAAATTACAGCACCTAACATTGTCTGACCCTGACGGACTTATTTCTCCCGTTGGTGAAAAGTTTGGTAAAAAATTACCACCCGAGGTAAAAAAAAAACTTGTTTCCTCTTCTTCTCCAAGCTTACGTTTCTTTGTGGGCTACCTTTACTTAAAAATGGAGTGATGTTTCTAGATTTGGGAAACCATTTTTAGCTATATTTCCGATCCACTGACTTTACTTTACTGTAGCAGGACGTGCATGAAGTGGGAAGGAATTTTGTCTAATAAAACAACATTTCTATTCAAGTTGGTAAGCAAACTTGTATTTTATTTTACTATCTCATATTGATTATCTCGTTTTTAGTATTCATACATAACCTAATAGCCTGGTGTAGCCTAACCTTTTATTATTTACAGACACTTCCAAGTTTGAAAAAACACCTATCGAAAACTGATCTTGTGTTGTGTAGAAGCGTCTGTTCCCAGTGGAAAAGCTCCGTTGATGAACATGTACATTTTCGTCGAAAGAACAAACTTTTGGTTGTATCAGAAACTCCCTGTTACCCGAATGTTAAGATTTGGATGCATTACTTCTAAGCAGTGGATCTACTTAGCTCCCAACTCCAAATCAATACATGGTTTGTAAACTGTGTAATTTTACTTTGAAGTATTACTTATGGTCAATCACATTTCTATTATTAAACGCTGTAACTTGTTGTTTATTTCGGTATTTGATTATCATATTAACATAACATCTAGATAATATTACAAATATATATTATTGCAAATTATCCTTGCTTTGAGATCAAGTCTTACTAAACTAAGCTAAACGACAAGTGCGAAGCGTGACTTGTATTCTATCTGTTAGCACTTATTTGTTCAAAAACGTAGCCTTTTTTTCATTATCAGACTTACATGATTTCATTAATATTTTCCATGATCCACACTAATCATGCTCACACACTCATTATACGCGGGAGGTGGTATATAATCTGGAGGTTTATCGTTCTCTGGCTGATTAGGGGTAGAGGGTTGTAGACAAACTTCAGGTTGCAGGGCAGCAATGAAGTTTGATCTTTGCCATGCATTATTGGCAACACCTGCTTCAAGATTCAAGACCAAAAGGCAAAAAAACACTTGTAAGAATTTTTACACACTTCGTACTCACAAAAAGGATAGAAGCCTGGATTCAGGATTAGTGGCATTATCACGTTTTTTGATATACCTGTACTAGTGTTACGGTGCGAAATATTGGACACGCCTTCAGTGTCCCTTGTGTATGCTTGGTATAAACGAGAGCACGCAAACTTAATTAGACCCCCGATCAAAATCAGAATAGCAATCAAGATATATTGCGACGCTGTCAGCTGTTCAGCCTTGTCAGTAGTGGGTTCAAGTCTAAAATCAAACTTTGTTGTTTGGTTAATTGTAATACAATTAGCATAAACACGGAGAAAAATTATGATAATCAATGGTCGGTGGGTGGATGTATATACCTGAATTCAGTTCTACAATCAAAGTCGAAATCGTTGCACGGTCTTCTGTGAAAAATACGAGGCACAATATGTACATTACATATTCCATCATAATCATTACTCATACAAATATGTGCCAATCTCGTCAAAACTTGACCAAGTTAATTAGGAATATAAAATTTGCTTCCTTTACTTACGCCACTATGACTTCAATCAGTGAGCCACAGCAAGTGACAAGAGTTATATAGTGTTTGCTGACTTTTGGAAACATAATCAGAGTTTCACTAAGAACTTTCAATCTCAATAAACTTTATCCTTGTTTTCCTTTTTATTATAATTTGAAATGCAGTTATTTTCCCGTATGATATAATAGTAAGTTATTTCTAATGTGAATCTCCAGAAACATGAATTTCATTGGATTTTTAGGTTTCAGTAGTGTGTGCAGTGTAATAAAAAATGTTTGCGTATAAAAAATTGGCAAAACTGTTTGAGATTTTCACTGAACGAGTTCCTTCTTGCAAATGATGACTTCAAGTGAAATAACATTATTGATGTTATTTTTTTCTTTCATTTTCGATCGAAAGCATTTACGCACGGGCACGACATACGAAGTTACTGTTTTTGCAAGAAGCTACGTAAAAGTATTAAAAATAGCGTTCTGAAAAAGACACGTCAATCCAACTCCAAGTTCAACACGGATTGTAAAGGTGTTGGTAGATATGTGAATACTTTCATTGCAACTTATATGGAACATAATGCGAACAATAGCTAATTACAATACAAATGTAAGACACGATTGAAAGGTGGACAGTCTAACATAAGTATTTTAATGTAACGCACATGAAAGTTTTATGGAGGTTGGATTGGAGGTGTAATTTCAATTCAATATTTAAGTATACAGTACAGGCAGATTGTCGGTGCGCTGCTGTTGCTTGCTACTTCTTCTTGTTGCTGATCGTACATTGGGCATCGATGCTTCCTGGTTAAATATTTTACAGTTTATTATATGCACTAAGTACTAACAACTATGCTAACAACGGCAGACAAAAAAATACACTCTACATCCACAAGTGGAGTGGTGAGTTGGTGAGCGAACACTTTCTTGGTCAGTCAGGGATTTACTCTTACTTCGTAAGAGTGCTCATTTGCTCGTGTTTGAAAGTTGCTGACGTCAGAGGATATCGACTCCATTCAATTGCCCATTTATTGTACATTGATGTTACTAACAGGTGCCCATATTGACAGTGACTACCTGTATGAATTACTTATGATTTCATGATTCATAACCGCATCTGTCAAAAAGTTTACGTCACAGTCAGGTTGTGTGCGTGATGTAGATTTTAGCATAAAAAACTTAATAAGGATATATTAAGTATTGGTATAAAGTCCTTAAATACTGTGACACCGTTTTGTTCACATGAGTTGTAGTTGAGTCAGTGTGATGCGTGAATTTCCCTTGAAGTTTGAAGGAGATTCCGTTTTCCATTACAATATCTGCGTAATATTATGTATACTATCTAATCCTCAAACATGACTCATACACAAAGTCCCTAAGAACTAAATTCCGACATACAACCTAAGGGTCGTAATTTATGGTTTTTGTCATAGTAGTAGTTTTGTAAGTACTTCTTATGTATTACTTATATTTACTTTTGTATACGGGAAACCACCTCCATTCAACGAAACGCTTTGTTTTGGAAATCGAATGGTGAGCTGGAGCCATGCTGGAGCTCACGCACTTCATGAGTGGCGTGTCCAATTCATGATGTGGCATAATAGTGGCATCCATTCATGATATAAAAATAATGCAAAAAGCGGTATTTACCTTATAATTTTCAAACGCATTAATTTTATATCCAATAAAAACCTTACGGAAACCGTTTGTATGAAAAAGCATGACACGATTACGATTAATTATCACAAGAAAATTCGTATACACCCAACCCACTCACAATAATCTAGCATTACATCAGTTTAAAAAAAATAATTCCCAACGTTAAAGCAAAATAAAATTATAATTAATCGTATATGATGGGGTTCACAACATCAAAGTCTGTTTCCCCCAGTTTGCTTTGACACTGATATTTCAATTTCCAGATCAAAATCCATCTGCCTTCCAAAGGCATGAGCTAAGTACGTTAGTGGAACTTGAAACGGTGGGTTTTGTAATACAGTTTCAGCTTCCATAAAACACGTCGGCTCACCGATCCACTTCCACCTGGTTCTCTACAGAAAACGAAAAATAGAAGATCGATAACAACGTAAACTGTTAAATCAACTATCAGTACTGAATTGGTACACGCATTTACATAGAAAGGTTTTGATTTGCACTTACACGCCTGTCATAAGGATCCAACAGCGTACACGTAATAATGAAATTTGATGCTTCTGCTTGCGATTTCCCCATATGCAAAAAAACATACGAGCAGTATTCCCGGTCAACTGTGATTGTTCTACAAGTCACGAATCTGGAACTACTTTGGTTATCGAATAGGGCCTCGAAAATTCCAGTATGAACATTATAAGGTTCCCTCTTTTCCAGAGTGGACACGAACGTGAGAAAATGTCGGGTCGTGGACTTCATTGTGCGTTCTCCGGATCCTGTTAATTGTCGAATGTTTGGGTGAACATCTAATATGTGCCTAAAAATGACCGCAGGATCTGAACTAGAAAAATTGCAGGCATCTAGACCAATTAGTTTGCACAAACGAACGGGTGGTACCCTATAAAACATTAATATTAAAATCAAAATTCATCAAAAATCAACCTTCGTAGACTATTCACTCTCGTCGTCTTCATTCTCTGCAAAAATATGAGGAGTAGCTTATATAGTGTATGTACGTACTGAAATTCACATGTTTGACAATGAGCCTTAAGATTTTTTCGTTGTACCAATGCATTGCATCCCCTAGCTTTAAATGTGCATTTCACCTCCATTGTTTCCAGTAAAGCTTCCAAAGCTAAATTGCGAATCTTTTCCGGTTGTTCGAATGGCACTCGGCATTGCGGGCAAGTTTTCATTCCGTGGCTACACCGTTTACAAATTGAGTGACCACGTTTGCATTGATAAATTTCGGTTTCTGGGAATTCGAAGCAAATTGGACATCTGAGATGTTCACCTAAAACTTTCTCCATTTTGCTGCCGTTTCATTACAAGGTACATGCAAACCAATATTTAAAAAAAAATTATAAAGTATTATACCGATTCATTCTGTACGCCACTGACAGGAAAATCAGCACGAATTTAAAACAATAATAATTACTTACATCTGTCTTTCCCAACGCCTGGATAGGTATCAGAGGGGAAGTGGCAGTGCTAGTAAATTTTTTGAAACGTCGGATTCAGGATAATTATTTGTAGCTACAATTCACTGAAGTATATGCAATGGAAAACACGATATACAGATGTGCAATGTGCAAAGTTTAATGGTGAATGTAATTACGGAAGGACTAATTGTAAGAAGGAACGCAGGATTAGATGATTCACCAATTGATTGTGAGTTTACCCGAAAATGACAAATAAATCTATTGGAAATCTGTCTCTTTCTAGTCTCGGGTCTACTAACTAAGTAAACACAGCACGCATATTGATCAAGTGTACCAAATGCATGCACTAAGAAAAAGGAAATGAACAATGATTGACGAGATGAGGCGATGCGATACCTTCATCTTCATCTGCTTCTTTGCTATATTATGTATGTGTACATGCATTCAACATAAAAGATGCAGATGCCGCCGCAGAGCATTCGAAATGCATTCAAATACATAATTCGCAATTTTCATTTGAATAAATAATATATGCAATTCATGCAAGCGACATTCAAAACGGTTCAAGTCAGGCATACTTTCCTCGTTAATGAACTTTGAAATTGGTTTTGATACCAAAAGTATTCATGATGTGAATACTTTTCGTTTTAGTAGTTTTGGTTAAAAGTGCAACTTCAAGAATTTGTCTGTGCTAGCTGGACGCTGGACGCATGTTCGCAATTCGCAATGCATGCTCCCATGCTTGTACACCCTATATGAATTGAAAACCCCCGATTTGGCAAAGGAAGAGTGCATACTCCGGCGGAGTCCACAGTTCGACCGGTGGTAATAAAGGAAGGACAAAGGTCGCGAGTTTCCTCTAATAATACTGCAAGATCTCAGCAGGAACTACATGCTATCCATAGTCAGTCTACACTACACACCACTTTCAGAAATCCAAGTACTCTAGGAAGGACCTACACCTCGCACAAGGGACGTTATAGTTATATCTAGGTCAGCTCAAACCTTCCACACAGTTTACATTTTGCATCTAACTGCAATCGAACGAAACACTTTTTTTTACATTGACAAAACCCATGTCTAGCGCACACACACACGTTCAAACAAAATATTGCAATTTGCTAGTTCCTGAATTTCTGGGACTGTCGGACCACCTACGAAGTTTTAGGTTGCTTGAACGCATATTATGGAATGTGATAATGTGAGTAATTTGAGTACGCTTTGAATATTCAAATATTCAATTCAGTATGTGCTCCCAGGAATATCGTATAACAAATGCCTTTGTTCGTATTCATTGTGATTGTGATATGTCATTTAAATCAAAATATGTCATCTTAAATGGTTGGATGATTAGCAAAATTAAATTGAAATTCGTGGTTGACAAACAGCAGTGTTGACAGTAAGTACAATGTTTATTCCTATTCCTTTCCTACAACTTTTAGACCATTTTGATGTTTGACTTCACTGCTGAACGTGAATAGTTGTTTAAAAGAGCCTGAGAGATGTTAGTCTGCGCTGCGTAGTCTCTGCAATCCTGGGGATGTCATGTTTTGAAACGTGGATGTGGATGTGGAATAATTATTTTGCAGCATTAAACTAATATTGTTGAAGGATTTTACTCGTCGCTTGCTTCGTAATCGTGAATTCGTGAAATTGTTTCGTCCGAAATCAGTGTAGGTTTTCTACTCCGTTTGTAACGACAAATCGAATAATTTAACAACAAATTGTTCATTAAGCTCTCCTGCACTACTGCAATAAACTGTCGGTTTTTGTCTACTTTTTGTTTTAGATTCACCTGTGTGGAGAATTGGAGAAAAGGAGACATATCTTCGAAATGGAAAAGACTTCTGAAAACTGCGCATTTTGTCAACGCCCTAAGTGTGTAGTTGTGTGTGGGGCTTGTGGGGGGAAAATGCTACTTGCACGTGTTCGGATGTTGTGTGTACATCATCCACAGGTAATTCAAAATGATATTAATTTAATACATTGCATTGTATTGACTTTTGAGTTTTTGTAGAATTCATTTCATTGTAAATATGTGAAGGTAAATGTTATACTCTTCACTCTTTTGTTAATAAAAAACACTTCTTGAAGAATCTGTTTTTATTAGACCTTCCTGAGTGCTCTCACTGCAACAGCGATGACATTCGAGAAGTACGCAAACTTGGATGGTATGACGAGTCATATAACTCCGCGGATGCAGATGATGATGATGAAACCTATCGAAGTAACAGTTCCAAATTACGTTGCAGTGCTGCTGGTGCAAGTAAACATCCGGTGTCAAAAATTCTCTGTAGTGGAGGAGGTGGCAATCGCGATTCTGCTCCTCCATCAGGCGTTGAAACTGGTCCAACCGAAACGGAAGGGACACTTCGGAAATTCAAATATGTAAATAATAAGTTGACTGAAATTTTACCGGTAAATGATGCCAAAGCTAAAAGAGGATCAGTTAAACGAAGGGAGAGTCGGAATTCTGATGCAGCAGTTGCGTCAGTTTCGGCCCCCAACCCTGACCCCGTGCCACAGACTGAACAAAAATGCAGCTGCATTTACACTGCTGGTTGCACAGTATGTCATGGGTGTGGAGATGTTAAAAGAAATGTCGCTATTTCAATGGAATGCAGCGTCCATCCTGGTGTAAGTAAAATTTGCTCTTGATTTTGCAGTAGTAGAGTTTTCAAAAAATAGTTCTAAATATAATTGCAACTAAATATAATGAATTGTTTGTAGTGTCATACAACTGGAGTGAGGGAATGCCAATCATGCCACGCGGAAGTGGGGCACCTTTCTATGCTAAATGTTACTAAAGGCTGAGGAATCGTAAACTTATGAAATTGTCGTGAGTTCTCCCACTGTGAATTCTCACAAGTATGTTATGGATTTACAGCAGAATTTGCAGAAATTTGTGATCTACAGCCTTCTAAAGTATTTAATTTCTTTCTAACTGTAATATAATTGTACGTTGGAAAATGTAAACGTAGCATTGATATAGGAGAATATATTGTATTGCCGTATTGTCCGTATATGAGAATGAATTGATTGTTTACGTAAATTCTTATTCTATTTAGATATTGACAAAAATTATACAATTCAGATTGTATTCAGATTATGATTTGTAATGTATATCAACTATATCAACTGTTGCAAGGGTTGCGAACTTGAAAAGTATTTAATTTCTTTCTAACTGTAAAATAATTGTACGTTGGAAAATAAGAACAAGATTTAATACAAGATGAAAGGATGCATAATCAACGCAAATGTCTGGACATTTTGATTATGCTTATCTTCGTATGTAGATCCCGTAATAAAATATAAATATTGTATTGCCGTATTGTCCGTATTATGAGAATGAATTGATTGTTTACGTAAATTCTTATTCTATTTAGATATTGACAAAAATTATACAATTCAGATTGTATTCAGATTATGATTTGTAATGTATATCAACTGTTGCAAGGCTTGCGAGAGTTATAATTTTTGAGTTTGGTAGGATATATAGGCTCTTACGGAGGAACGAAAATGCTAATAATAATAATCATAACAATTAAGCAGAGTCAAAATTATAAAAAATAGGCAAGGCAAAGATATAGGATACGAAACGAACTCCTCGTGACACCTTTTTGCTTTCCTCCCAGGTAAGCAAAAGTGAATGCGATCTCTGGATTTTCCTATAAAAAGTTTCGAAAACTGTTAACTATCATCAGTGTCTTCGCAATAATTAACACTCCGTAGTACTAATACTAAACTCCATTTCCGGTTTTCGTATTTCCCAACACGGAAAGCCAAATTGGTGTATATATTTTGATTAGAATAAAGTGTATGTAATGTGATAGTGTTTGAAATACTTTGACAATTCATGGTTCAGACAATAGCGCAGTTTGTAGACATTGTGTAGCAAAGCAATATAACGCGAACAATAAAATACTAGATATATATCGTGACAAAAGTGCATGAACTACATGAAATTGTCTTCGAGGAGGATAAACAAAGATGTGACGTGGCGTCTGTGTGGGTAGAAAGTAGAAACGAAGAGTAAGAATGTAGAGAGGAAATTACTGTGCATGCATGTGCAATAATTATGGGCATATTGAGTCACACACTTGTATCGCACAGTCTCACTCAACATTCAACATTCAACCTAAAAGCAGTCCGTAACGTATCCAAATATATTCCCAAAATCCCAGTTCCAAACTCACAATCAAACCTCAAAAAAGCAAAACAGCTCGCTACGACTACGACACACACGTCCATGCATTTCGACATTCATCTCATCAAAATCTATACGTCGCGTCGCATCCATCCTCCTCGGCAGAGGTTCAATTGTAGTACTTACTTACTTAGGTACTTTACTTGTGTACTTACAACTTGTACTTTTAGCACAAGTACTACTTTTACATAATGTACTTGTTGTACAGTAAAAGCATAATATAGTAAAGGTTGGTTGGATGGATCAGTCAGTATTGATGTGTTGTGGGTTGTGGGTTGTGCTTGTGGTGTATATTAGGTAGTAGGTAGGAGCATTGGATTTGGAGTGAGCTTTGAGAGTGCATATATATTGGATGTGTGTAGGTAGACTCGCATTCGCATCTCTGTCAGGGGATAGACGGATAACAACAAAAATATTTAGTTTTGGTTATAGCAGTGGTAGTTAGTAATTAGTACTAGATAGTGCATATATTTATGCGTACGTTTAGTAAATGGGCTAATTGCTATTAGTGAAGCAAAGTAAACAAGGCTGAATTAAATGCACATAAAGTCATAAAAAGTACGCATACCTGTAAAATCAAAATCTCTAAATACGTTCAAACTGGTGAGTGGTGACTGGAACGAAAAACTTGTTTAGTTTACTTTGTTTTTCGGCTACTTGTAATTCCCAGTGCAGAAGAAGAAGGTACCTGTGGGCATTCTATTTTAATCCTTTCGTTGCGTAAAGGAATCAGACAGCTCAGATTAGGTAAACAATATTTAATGCGTCTTTTAAATTCAAATTAACGACAATATTGTAATTTTTCTCTTCATTTTCTTATTACAGACATGGCAGCAGCGTATCCATCATCCTCTACAGGATCGTCGACCGGAAATAGTGTTCCCCAATTATCGGAGAAGGTAATCTTTCTTAAGTAATCATAGATCATCCAACATTTATTTGTGAGCAAAGTAGCTCATAATGTTTGGAGTATCAGTCAGGAGTGCGTGACGGCAGTACAAAATGGCACTGTGTTGGCTGGTGTGTGTGGGCGAAATTTACTTTTATTATGCTATTCAATTTGGATATTGGACTTAAATTTTTGGATTTACATGCAGGCAATGGAGATAGTCTTCCAACATTTGCAGGACGATCCAGTTGCACTTTTGAACTGCAAAAAGACATGTAAGGCATGGGACAATGCGATTACAAAACAGCAGACTACTGCTTTAACTTCGAATGGCAACAACAACTTTGAGACCGACAGTATTTGCAGCGGTAAGCCTATTAAGTTCTGGTCATGTTTATAATATATACATATTTATTTTTATTAGTTTGATCAAACATTTGAATCATGAATTGACTTTATATTCAACAGGTATTTCCGACCACTGCAAAATTTCCCAGTGATCTTAATACGAAAACCAAAATCGCCAAACTATCCATTGCACTCGCTAGATACTAAAAACCATTCAATTTCAAGACTAACAATACAAAATTGTTGGTATGCTGCTCCTGCGATGGCAAGATGATTTCATAAATTGTATTGGAGCCAGCCGGAGCATTGATTATTAATTATAGTAATTCTAGTTTGGTTTTTGCACAAACTATTTAAATAAATGTAACTGATTATTTTGGTCTTGTTCAGTTTGTAAATGCTATTTATTGTAAAAAAACAGCATATTATTGTTTTACAGAAAATCTTATGTATTTTGTAACAGATACAAAGCATTTTTGCAGCTAGAGCTAGATTTATAAGGCAAAGTTTAATATAAAAATGATTAAGAGTTACATTTTCACTTTTGTTATGGATTTGATATGTATATAGCAATTATACAAAACATAATTTCAGTGGATTTATGTCACTGATTTGATTAAGATTAAAGTAATAATATACACTTGCTACCGAATTTGTACTTATATTTATGCATATTTCACTGAAATATGATCTGAGCTTTATATTTTATAAATTAAGATTAAGATCTGATGTACGAGCTTCTTGGAACTATTAAGTCAAAGTCAAACTTTATACAAGAAATCAGAAATGCAGATTAACTTAATCCCAGTATCCAGTCACTGTGAAATTCCCATAACTGTAACTTCTTGTAGCAGTAGTTGGTCCTTCGGTTAATTGTAATTCGATAGTTCTATGCACTGTTCATTTCATCAGCAGACGGATTTACAGTACTAAAACAGAAAAGGGAGATGCCGATTATTCAGTTTATGTACCACCTAATTAATACTAATTCATTTATTAGTTGTTATCATCATAGTATGTTTAGCTTCGTGTCAATCAGAATATATTTATAAACTTACGCATGACGGGCAACTTGACTGTGTTGCTCAATTTCATCTATTGAAGAAAATGTTTCAGAGCATCCCCAGCATCCTAATCTTCCACGATTGTATAATACTCCATGCTTTCCCTGGTAGTGATACTTTAAATAATCGCCTCTATCAAAACTTTTCGAACAGATTATGCAAACGTAAATCTTCCCCATAACTTTGGATCTGATATGTCTCATTAAAACTCCCTTGTCTCGGTACTGACTTCCGCACGTGCAACGAAAGTTAACTAAAGACGCAATACCATGCGTTTCATTTTCCGGTAGTTCATTTTCTGGTAGCCTCGGCGGTCTTCGCCTACTTTTTTTACGTTTTGTGATAGATGATGGAGATATTAATTTTCTTCTAGAGTGTGATGATGAGGGAAAAAACAGGCGTCCTTCGGGTTCAAAACGTATAGGTTTCTGTCTTTTACGGAGAGTCCATCTCCGCCCTATCTCCGGTCCATTTAAGTCCGTATCTTCGATACTACTTGTCGTGTCATCAAATTCTTGCGATTCTTCAGCAGTTTCACTCCCTCTGTTGGAAACATCCTCAGATTTAGAAGCGTCTCCGTTTACATGATTCTCATTTTTAACTGTTTCTTCTGGCTTTGTAACTGTTCCATTTTGGTTACTCAAAGCGTTAGTATTAGTGACTTCACCAGAGTCCGACCTTTTTCGATTTTTTTCCATTTTTGTTTTACCTTCAACAACAGAGTCGGCGTTACCATTTACTTCCCCATTCCCTACTAGACTCTTTAACTGTTTTACTTCGGTTTGCAAGTCTCGTATCTGCTTTTCCGACTCGGACGTCTTTCTCCTCAGTCGTAGATTTTCCTTCGTGAGATTAATTCGTTTCTGATGCTCATCATTCAGTCTACGCCTCATTTCTTCCAATTGTTCACTCATTCTTCCATACTCCGCCAGTAGTGCATCATAATCCTCTTCTCCATCATCCTGCATTTCCGCTCCATCACTTTCATTTGAGGCCACAAGTGGTTTTGAGTGATACTCGTCAAGTTCGGAATCGCCATCTTCATCTACATTGTCATTGTTGTGTTGTACTTGTACAGCCTCATCCTCAGAGTCTGAGGAGAGACAAATTACTTCCTGATAAACTGGATTGGTACTCATTTTCAAACTCTCTGATTGACGGTTGAAAGGCACACACTTTACTTTCACCGGGTTAAACTTTCCGTCGCACAGTTGTTGAAATAATACCTCTAATTACAAAGCTAGCAACAGCCAGAGAAACAGAACAGGACCTATTCACATACTCCTTTCTATACCTATATTAGGAGATGTAGATTTGCAGATACAACCTTTTTCCGCATGTCAACGAATATGATTATTTGTAGGCTTTGCATCGCTAGCAAAGTAGTTGACAGTGACAGTAAGGCAAAAACCTGAAATTAGGCAATTCGAAGACTTTAATGATTTGCACACAATTCCCACATTTACTTTTAAAAATGTTTGCCTACTTACCTACCATTGTAAACCGAAAATTGATTCTTTTCAGTCGCACTTAAGCGTACCAGTGACCAGTTACCACTGGTCGTCGTTGACCAGATTTCGTTGTATGATAAGGATAAGGCATAAGATAAACTAATTTGCGTATTGTAATTTTCTACTTAGCCACTAGCCATGTTGTTTCAGATCGCAATCCACCTTCTTGCAAATATGCCAATTGTCAGAGAATGTTTGGCATAATTAAAGAATACCACACCTGCCTGCCACACTAAAACACGTGTAAGGAAAGCTCTCGCCGTGTAAACTGTGTAGGTAAGTTCATCATTTTACATACGCCATACTTGATACTACTCGACGCGACAGTAATAAAAGAAAGTTGCCAAGAGAAGACATCGTTGGCAAATTCCGCATGATGATGCCATGCATGTGTATACCTGTCACCAAGAAGCCTCTTTAATTTAAAAGGAGATTATATGCAGGACTTGCTGAGACTCTTTAAGATATTTAAATGGTTAAACAGGGGCCAGGGGATCACGGATCACACGTCACAAGTCATTTGGATTTTTAATTTGGATCGTCAGGAGGATCAGAAGAGGAGCTAGTCATCATATCAGAAGAGGCCAGAAAGTCGTCAATATGTATTTATCCATAAAAAAAGAACTGAAAGATAGGGGTTCTTTTGCTTTTACTTTTCCATCCAGTTGTGTACAGTTGGCAATGGCAGTAGTTTTTCTATGTTTATTTACATATCTACCACATTTTATGATGTTTTTTCCATAGAATGGAAGACTAGTCGGTCTTCGGACACACTGACAACGGCAACATGGAATTGATGATATTACATTGAGCGGACGGACGGATTGGTTCTTAGAAAGGATATTATGGCAAAGGCAAAGGCAACAAAAAACGGTGCGGTGGTAAGTAATAGTAATCCACAATCCCCACATCCATCCACACGGCATCAACCAACACTCGGTTATAGGGATACAATAACAAGAACAAGACACAAGATACACAGCACTCATTACATTTTACATGTACTTAAAAACACAAGATATAGTATGCCATGCTTTAGTTTAGTTGCGTGTATGTAGTTGTGGTTGTGTTATGAGTGGCTTGCTTAGTAAATGCATGGGACTTGGGACGCACAAGAAAAAAAGCTTATTAAAAAATGGAATCAAGCCAAACTAATTGTTTCCAGAATGCTCTAGCTGGCTCGTTTCTGAATTCTCAGATATATAAGTAATCATCATCAGCAGCACTCATATTTTACAATTATGGCTATATGACCGAAAATTCTCGCTTCAACCTTAAAGTTTTTTTTCTCAGACCGCATAATAGAAACACCTTCATATAATATTTAACAACATGTATTTCTTATTAGTTAAGTAGGGTGCTGTGCTGTAATCCTGTAAATTGATTCTGGATGTTTTTACACTTGTTGTATCATTTTTATGTGTGCAAGCATGCATAGGATTGCTTAAAGCTCGGTGGAGTGGACATGTAGGTTCAAAGTGAAGGAAAGAATGTTATTTGCTTGCTACAATGCAAACAACAGAAGACTTATAAATATTTCAACAGGTTGCAGGTGGTTCTGGATATATGTGTATTGTATAATAGTTGAATGGTTGAATCTGTATTCTGGTCATTCTGCCTGCATGGATGCTTTCCTTGCAAAGGTGTATGGTTTTGGTACTCACACCCCGAGTTATTACTACCACACAAATTAATTATATAGGTACATCCCGGATAAACTTCATGCCATGCATCGTACAATCGTGCTCATTAATACTGCTGTGCATTTTACCTGCGTTTCCTAGGATTTTTATATACAGGGAAAGAAAAATACAGTGCATGTGCAGTGCAAAATGCACTCTGTGTATTCGGTTCGCCCCTCTTCTTGGATTTGTCTTTCTGTATTACTATTTTTCTATATAATATCACATCTTGTGTATGAGAAAGAGTAAGTGAAGGTGATGCCATGCCATAATTGTGGGTTCACTGTTCACATCCTCTACGGTGATACTGTCATGTCGTGTGTTTAGTATGTAGTACAAAGTACAAGTACAAACGTGCAAAATACAGATAAGCACAGACGAGTTTTCTTTGCACATTTCACTTTACACTTGTGTCAGAGTATTGTAATCTCGTTGCGTCACTTTCATCGTAATTGCTCACATGATACTTTTTACCGTTTGTTGTTTACTGTATATTAGTTAAATTAAATCCGCCAAAATTTCGTTATCACAAAGAAACTTTAGGGAAATAGAATTTGAAACCGAAGTCCTTAAGTAGGATTTCCGTAGCTTCTATAAAGCATGCAATTTTTTCGTCCGTACACACGTATTTCCTCTTCTTCATTATATCGCAAGTTTTCCTTGCATTTTAAATTGGAACATTTTGTTGTTCTAACAAATTGTCATGAAATTCTCATGGATGTGTGAAACATTAATCATTGTGTATATCCTCCCAAGAAATTCGTCCCCCCAGTCGTATATATACCCGAATCCGCCTACTAGCTCTTCACTCTAGATTATTATGTTTTATTATTTCAATATCATGCACTGTCGCTCAATATGCATATTGGAAAATGTAGACGTGCCAAACATCGTTCGTTTTCGTTGAATGTGCTTTCGTGGACCATTTCTTGGACCTTTCTTGGCAAAAGGTAGCCAGTTGACACGCAGTGGTTTGTAAGTTTGTAACATATTTGGTGATGTCGATGTGACGATTTTAATACTTACAGAGAGAAAAATGCACTTTCCAGTTATATATGTAAATGAAACATTGATCGATTTGCTGGTGTATTTATGCATATTTAAAACTAGGACTGGGCTAGGATCCGGTCTCTAATCCAGAAATCGAATGGCAGTGGAAATGGCGTGGGATGGTTAAATACCTAATTACCTATGTAAATACTACGGACTAGTATGTATCTGTGTCGTGTCTGTGGGATTGTGAGTTTTGAATTTTAGAGTAATAAAACTTCCTTTTTGATATTATTTCCATCCTTAACTTACGACAACTACCACCATTTCAATTTTTCAATCTCACTCACCCATCCACCCAGCACACACAATAATATGCATTTCTCACCAAAAGCAACAAAGAGAATAGTGACTATAAGCTCAGTTCTTATGACTATGGCCGACGGACGACGACGTACAGAAGGCACAATGCACAATATGTGCAGTGCATCTGTGTGGTCTGTTCTGTGCTATAATCTACAAGTCTACAAGTAACAAGGAAATATAGAGGAAACAGTTTTACAGACCAGCACATCTGATGTGCAAGTGTGTAAGTAAATAGTAAATACATACGTGTTAAAAGGCAAAGTACTACATGCACACAGAGTGCACACAACAACGTTTAATCCGGAGAACCGAACTGCAGGTGAGATTGTCCGAAAATAGAACAATTTACAGCTTTTGACGTTCTCACATATTCTGGATTTATCACTACAACACAGTGGATATTTAACGGTTCCCAAAGTTAATTGAAATTGGACTTGAAAATTGTACGCCTTGGCCAAGGTATATCATATTCGACATACCTGCCTCTCGCTCCTGTTGTTATACTTTACCAATCTTGGTAACGGCTTTGGTAAAGCGAAGCCCCATGCCAGAGGAATGATTGACAAAAAGTTATTAGTTGTATTCATAAAAAATAAGAAATGGCAGCGATAGGACCACTTCCTGTACTCCCACCTGAGGTAAGACGAGATTAATTTAAAAAATAATATCAGACATATTTACGAGGCTGTATAAGTCTTGGATTTCAATTCCAAGTTTTTATATAGCGAAATAACAATTAGAACTATGATTTTGATTTGCAAAGGTATGGACCATAGTTTTTAGCCATCTGAAGGACGACCCTCTCAGTTTGTTGAACTGTAGCAGGACGTGTAAGACTTGGGAGGACTTATTGGCCAAACAAAAAAATGATATTTTGCATGCTTTGGTAATTAATCAAGAGCAAGATTTAATGCAATTTTAATGATTATGCCGTACTAAAACGGTACATGTTTATGTCATTTACAGGGACTGCCACAAGTCATGAGATATCTTTACCGGAGGGACATGCTCAACTGTAGGACAGTTTCTCCTAAATGGAAAAGTTTAATGGATGGTTACCTCCAAACAGAAGAAACTTTCAACTGGGATCCTGTCTTTATTGAACATTCTCAAACAAAGGATGTGGAGAATCAATGGGGAACGACTCTCCAGAATGCAAGCGACATTGATCAGTTTATGAATGAAATGCAAAATCGTGATCCCACATATTATAATCCATTTCCAAATCGAGTAGTGAAATTGAAACCACCTGATGAATTTGGGGACACTGAAGAATACAACAGAATGTACTTAAATTTCAGTAACTTGCTACGTGCCTTCGGACACCATGTGTGGACATGTGTGTATGTAGGTGTGGAAGATTCCGTCGAGTCTTTCAGGCAGATGGAGAACATTTTTATAAATTGTCCTAACATCAAAAGTTTATCTCTAGGAATGTTATCCGACTGGAAGGCATCTGAGCAGCACCAGGGTTGTTTAAATTGGTTGAAACGTCAAACACTACCGAAGCTACCGCAGCTGCGATCACTTCTCATTGGAGGTTATTTCCCTTACATTGTCTCAGATCCGTTACTCAAGGCCTACGGAACTCAACTACGGCAACTGCACTGTGCCCAAGGTGTTATCTGCTTGGGAAAGTACTTCGGGCAGTCGAATATAGAAGAATCTCTTCCTAACTTGAATGAACTAAAGGTGTGGAGGGTGACAGGAGAATTTGATGTCCTCGAAAAGATTGCACAACTAAAAATGCCATTGGAAAGGCTTTTCATTGAATATAAAAGAAGTCGGATAGTTTTAAACGTTACACAACTTCCTGAAAACTATGGAAAGTTATCGTTAAAGAGCGTGCTTCGTGTAGCGAACGCTTTTTCCACAACACTTGAGCAATTACATGTATTGGCTGAAATAAGTGACATCGCCAAAAGTGAAACTGGATCATTTGTTTACAATGGACTAAATGATGACATGCAGGTCCCCTTTCCCAAGTTAAAACAATTCTCAGTCCCGTTTTCACTATTACATATACAATCACTGGATAGATTATTGCGACAAATGGTGAACCTACAACACTTGAGCTTCGTCAGATTGTCATTGCGTGATGAGAACTTGGGCGATTCTGACAGTGAAAATGAGGGAGAAGATGTTGTATCAGTTCCACCTAAGCCAATTGTGCAAATAGTAAAAAATCGGATGAACAATCTGTGTAAATTGTGTTCACCTACGCTTAAGCGTATTTCAATTAGACATAAAAGTGGCAATTGGAGAGTCATTTACAAGTGTTCGAAAAAGAGTTCCGGGGGGATTCGCGTTAAATGCATACGGATTTTTGTTAGTTTTTAGTTTCATAATTATAATTTTATAGTTTTAGTTATTGTAAAAAATAGTTTTTTTAATTTCTGAAATACCAGCCACCTCTTCCATTGCATTGTACGATGTGTTTCAAAGATTGTCACAAGTCACAATTTATGATAATGGTTTAGGAATTTAGAAAACAATGCCGAAAGTATTATAAGTAGGTATAAGGTAAACAAATTGTTATAAATTTTTCATTTATTTATATTGCGAAATTGCGAATCTAGTAAAACTTTGGTTATGGTGAATAATAGTATTAAATTACAGTAGGTAAAATACTCTACCGAATTGTCAAATTAGTGTGTGTGAAATACAAAAATATTGGTGTTGTTACAAAAAAATAAGTAAATTCATAGTCCTGTTTACAATTAATTGAAATTGTAAAACTTTGCCAATTTTGTACCAATTATTCACATGCTTCGGGCTTCATTTCATGAAATGAAAAAACAATAAACTCGACGCATATAAAAACTACGAACCTGCAATAATCTGCTTTTGGATTAATCAGTCTAATTTTAGTCAATTGGTATATTGGTATAGACATTGATGCATTTTCTAGGTTTTGCCTGTATATAAACCCACGCATGTGCATCTTCTTATAATTTCTGTTTCTGAAATTGTCTGTATAATTACATATTTGGTTAAACCAAAAATCACTAAAACTAAGAAAACACAAAGGAAAAAGTTTTACAAAAATTCAAACAGTAAAATGCGTGTTGGTATAATGTCCTAAAAGCTCACGCTGTGTAGCAAAAGTTTCCATGCAGTCCTTACAGCCTACGATAAACTCGGAGATGCTAGAGCTGTGTCGTTCTTGGAAATGATATTTTAACTGTTCATACCTGAAGAAGCAATAGTTGCATTTTATACACCTGAAAACCTTCCCCCGCTGCCGTTCCTCAATGTGCCGTGCCAAGTTATACTTTCCACGATACTTTGTTCCACAAAAGCACCTGTACCCAGACTTATCCGAACAGGATGCGCTTCCGTGAATATTAGATCCAGATACGTTGTTATTTTTACGCTGACGGCGCATAGGTCGGTTGATGAGATTCTTATTTTGGACGGACATAGGCATCGTCAAACCATTCCATTTTCCAACTTTTTTTCGTTTTGCATGAGTTGCTCCTCGTTGTTTCGGTACGGTTTGCTTGGTCTTCTTTTTCCTTTCCTTCTCCTTCGCTGGAACTCGATTGCGTTTAGTTAGAATTGGTGGTTTGGTAGCAGTCCATTTACATTCTTCATCTTCGTGACTTTTGATGGTATGTGTAGCCCCGGCTTCTTCCGCTTGTGTTGGCTGTAATTCCTCTTCACCTCTTTCAATCTCACCCCACTTCTCAATCTCTTCTAATATATCTTTTGCATTTAGGGCATTTAACATGCTAATAATCTTATCATAGGCATTTCTCCACTTCATTTACATTTGCGGAGATTTCTTCCCAATCTAGTGGATCAGCACTGGCACGTCCCGTTTTCAACATATTTTCTAACGTTGAATGCAACCGGAATACGCTTCTATATATTTCAGCAAGCTTCGTCTTTGTCTCTGTTTCCAGTCTACTAATCTTATTCCCTTCATCACATACTTTTCGCTCCAATTCCTGAATTTCGGTATTCAAGCCTTTATTCAAATCTTTGATCAAGTCTATCTCCTCTTTCAATGCCGATTCTCCTGCTAACCACTGCTGTTTTGCGACGTCCAGTTCCCCTCTAGCTTCTCCCAGATATTTTTGCAATGCATTTATGTCGTCTTCCAGCTGCTTTACTCTTGGACGTTGATCTTTCATTTTACCACGCTCATGTTTCAACTTTTTCGTGACTTTCTCCAAGTCTTGCTTGCATGCATCTAAATCCAATTGCTGTTTGAGGCTAACTGAACTTGTACATTGGAGATTGTTTTCGAGCAGTGCAATAGTCTTCGAATCTCGTACTTTGTCTTGTTCCATATCAACCTTTTCCTTCCTTAGTATTTCCATCTGATTCTCCAAAGCAGCCAAATTGGTTTTCAGCTTTTTGTTGTCCTCCACCATAGTGGTTAACATCTCTTTCAACTTAAATTCCAATTCGCACCTTTCCTTATCCTGGGTAGTCAATTTTGTTACGTCACTTTCCGCCTGCGAAAGCATGCTCTCCAGTAACATTTTCTCGTCCTTGAGTTTACTGCATCTCACTTCCAGCTTGGCATTTTCCATTTTTAAAGTTCCAACCTCAGACTTCATCTTGCCGTTGTCGGGCTTATTGCTACCAGAAACTGCCTGTGCAGCTCGAGTTACAGCAAGGTTTGTTAGTGCCATCTCCAATTCCCTCGACTTTAGAACTAATTGTGATTCGGCGTTTCGAAGCCTCTCTTGAAATTCTCGAGTTTGGGTTAACAGTTTATCGCATGTGCCACAGGATTTAGTGATGCCCTTTATGTTCATCCCCAGTAGCTGTGCATGGTTTCGATCCACCACCGCCACAGCTGACCTTATTACCGGTGGAGCAGAAGGTTTCGTATTATACCGGTCAGCTCGGGGATGGGATACTTGCTCCACAATAAGCTGCCCCAATTCGCACTGGTAAACTCCTTCTTGAAGGTTATAATTGTCACCAAGTCCCTTTCCTCTGACATCACCGGTTGTGTCACTGGCTCCAGTGGCTCCCATGTCCGCCGTTGACGAGAACTTTTCCATACTGGCCTCACAAACTATAGATGCTTCAGGAAAAAATTCTGAACCGTCACCTATCTATCTCTCAATGTCAATCGGTCAAATAGGCACCTAATTGGCCAAACTTCGTTTAGTGAGGTATCCTCCTATATTTTATACCCAAAAGAACAAGCCATATAGTTTGAATTGAAACAAACAACTAATAGTACAAGCCGCCTATGCCTAACACAACACTTTCTTAAATTATGGGAAGTTGAAAGTGTCATTGGTCATGATTATAACTTAGGTATGTCCTGCCTGATTTGATTTTCAGGAATATGTTAATTAATAATTACCTTTACCTTATCCGGATCCGGAAAATGCTTCCAGGAAAAAAAACCTTATCAGACAATCTTGCACATAATTTACGACTTTTTACGACTGACATTCCATTACTCCCAAAAGTAATGCACAATGCGCACACAATGACTGAGCAGCGCTACACGATTGCGTGAAAAATGTGGAGATGTGGATAATGTACTAGGTACAATAATATAAGGTAATTTGTGAGTGAACTGTGAAGTGAACCGTTGGGGTGTCGCATCGTGTGGATTGATGGATTGTGGATGTGGATGACCCTACTTTTTTGTGTGAGTGAACTGAACATCTATAGACTCTAGCTTCGACGAGATAGACATTTTTACAGACGTGCAATACAGTAATATCAGAATGGAATACAGAACACATTGATGCATTCTGGTTGTGGGAGCTAAATACTACGGAGGACGGACGGATTACGGATCAATGCATGGGGAATCTTGATTTGATTTCTTTCCCTTCATCGTCATCGTCATCACGTCACGTATCGACATTCGAAGCCACATTTACTCCCTAGTCCCTACCCTAAAAAGTCTTCATCCAGGCATTAATTAGCTAGATCGATTAGAGATGGTTTTATTTAAAAACAAATAAAAAAAAAGAAGTACATAGGTAACTATACTTGTTTGCTCGCGCTATATCACGCTCCATAAAAGAAGAGGACAAGAAAATGCATGCAAATTGCAAGGCGTCCGCTTCGGTTGGCCCTTGCCCACACACGCACACACTGACATTACGACGGAAGCGAAAGGTACACATAATAAAACTATGAAAGTAAGACAAAGACAGCTTCTTCGGCTTCTTTGGTTGGTATTTTTTTTGAATTCGTGTAAAAAATGTGCCCTGATAATTAAAGTGAGGGTCAGTTGGTAGGAATTTATATGTTAATTCATCACGAAAGTTTTTTGACATGGTTTTGACATTTTGACGCAGGAGCAGTTCAGGTTCTAATTATTGTTTGTAAAGCCTATGTGCATTGCAAAAAAAATCATTTGCTGTTTAAAGTAGCATTTGTTATTTTAGGGTAATAATTTATTAAAAATAGATTCCTCCAAGTTTAATATTTATAATATTCTTTAAAAAAATACCATGCACCCACATTTCAAATAATTACGTATTCAACTTAGCAGGAACACATCCATTATCCATTCTCCATCCCACAGCTACAGCTAGGAGGAGGGCCTATGTGGGAAAAGAAGGTGACCAAATAGCTCCACTTTTCGACAAAATTATATTGGATAGGAATTGCTGGGAATTTGAAGGTGGCGTTATACTCCACCTTTCAAAGATTGGTGTAGCATTTTTAAGCCGTAAAAGATAGAGAAAAACGGTGTAAGAGCGCGACGGCTTCCATATATGTGCCAATTTGCTACACCTAAAGTAAAATAAATAATAAAAATGCGGAATAATACCTAGTAATATATTTTACTGTTGACGTCAAAATGAGTTTTTCAGTGAAAACAAGAAGCAAAGACTCACAAGACTCGACTGCTGCAAAAAATAGTTTGGTCCTCAACAACACTAAAACTGGAAGTTTGTTTGGTGGCGTTATTACACCACTTTCGGTCAAAAAGTGGAGCTATTTGCCCACCTATATAAGATAAAGAATTCCGTCCGGCCACCTTTTCCCACAGGCCATCCTAGGTGTAGGTGTAACTAACTGTCCCATACGTGCATGCATGTGTGTAAGTTAACGACGAATCACGTGTCGACCGGTGACACGACAATTAGTTATGAATCAATCAGGTTGGGGGCAGAAACTGAATGACTGTGAAACTAGAAACTAGCGCTTAGTATTTTAGTTCGGTTACCTTAATTTTTCCAAAAAATAAAAAATGAATCAAAAAGATCTGATTTGCTAAATAGGAACTAACTAAACGCGTGCGCGTATATATAACTAATTGTTACTATTTTTTGAGATAGTAGACATGAGTTTTTTCGTGTCGCCTTAATGCGCACCGCCGTGGAAAGCTCTTAGGACATATATCACAACTAAATATTCTGCCTTGTAAACGCTCTTGAATGTGCTTTTTGCGGTACCGAACGTTTTTAAACTTTGCTCCACAAATGCATCGGATGTCGTCCGCAGAGCTTCCAGGTTTTATTCCATGGGCGGCAGTAGTTCCAGGGGCACATGAAGCGTCTGGTTGTTTTACTGGTACTGATCGCTTATTCCGGTGGGGTGTGGTTTCCGTTTGCTTGCGTTTTGGTTGGGAACATGATGATGATCGTTTAGACGTTTTCTCCATCGAGTGGAGTCGTTTAGGCTGAATCCGTCTACGGAGTTCCATCTTACTGCTTTCGTTAGTCGAAGCTTTTGATTTTGAATGCTTCACCAGTGATTCCAGGGTGGCTATTTTTTCTCCCAGGGACTTGACATATTGTTCTAACTTAGATTTTTCCAGAGCAGCTTTGTCAAGCTCATTCTGCATCGCGTCTCGGGTCCTCTTCTCCATTGTGTACTTTTCCTCCAAAGTTTTACAACTTTGAAGCAGCAGTACGTTTTCCCCTTTCAATCTATCAATGTTGTGTGCCAGCTGTGACTTTTCTTTCAGTGCATTTTCCAGTTGGAAATTCACTTTAATGAGGTCTTGACAGGAATCTCGAAGCTGTTGTTGTAACGATGAATTCTTTTCGTTCTGCTTAGTCCTTTGTTCCTTCAGCTTAGATTCCATCTCAAGTATTTCCCTCTGCGCTGTCTCCAGATCAGTTTTAGCTTTCGTTAGTACGGTATCTTGATGTCGCCCAAATTTTTCTAAAACGACTAGCCTCGTTCTCAACAACGAGTCTTCAGCCGTATCATTTCTAACGGATAGACGTTGCTTTTCCTTCAAGGCTTGGCACTCTGTTCGTGACATCTCAAAAGCTTTTCTTAAACTGGCTAACCGATCATTATATTCACGGTTCAGGGTTTCCAATGCCTCAACCTTGACCTGAAGAGAAACATTGTCGTTTGTAACCTTCCTAATCTCACAGTTTGCCAGCTTGAGACCAATTTCAAATGTTGTGAGTTTACTAGTTAATCCCGTGATCTCTGTCTGATACTTTGAATCAGCCCGAATCCGCTCATCTTCCACAGTTCTTAGTTTCTCCTCCAAGTATCTCTTCTCGCTGAGTACAGTGAGTACTTTTTTGTCGATATCCACGGCGGGGGAGCGCTGAGCTGGTACTGGAGACGGTGGTGCGCTATCGCTATCTCCTTCCGACTTGACATTCATTTCCCCAAATAGATCGTCGAAATCATCAGTTGTAAATAAGCCAGGGTCTCCATATAAATCTTTAAAACGAGATTCGGCTGAATCCCCTGTTTCTAATAAAACGGTGGCACCATCATCATCACTGTTTTCAACATCTTCCACCTCCACTTTGATCATGCTCTTTACGTTAGCCTTTTCAAACTCCTCCATCTAAAAAGTAATAAGCATTTATAAGTTTTCTTATTCAGCGCTTGCTTGGCAGATGTATTCAATACTTTATCAAATATAGCATAAATATACATCGTAATTGAGCTGCCAACGAATGTTATCATTAAACCTTACCTTGTGGACACCAATTTATTCTTCTCCACACTCCACCACACGACACCACGTCGACACGTCTTCTATTAATCTATTANGTCGACACGTCTTCTATTAATCTATTATTCCTTATAGTCCTTAATTACAGTAATAACTGTTCCTCTGGAATGTGATTTCAGTGATTCGATGGTAGAGAGAGAATAACCTTATCGTATACCTACAGACAGACTGATGAGCGAGCAGTTTTCACTGAAGATGGAATAGGTAAGGTATGATTTGTAATCTTTATGCAGTTGCAGGTTGGAGTACCGGCTGACGCTTGTTATGTGCTTGTTTTCAATGTTGTTTCAATTTGCTTGCGCAACAAGCTTGCAATGCAAATTGCAATTCTAATCCAAATTGTTTTTTTTATCCTCTATCAATGTTGTTTCAATTTGCTTGCGCAACAAGCTTGCAATGCAAATTGCAATTCAAATCCAAATTGTTTTTTTTATCCTCTGCCTCTCTGTTTGATTTATTACATGAACTAAAGTTCAAAAGTCACACCTGAGCAGAGCACAGGGAAATCCTCTGTGACCATAATACGAAATTCATAAATAAATGCACATACATTACGTATATCTAGATATAAAAAATTGTCAATGTAAACATGGTCGTGTTTCTGACAGTGACACCTCTCTCCCTGAAAATCATTTTTCGTAAAAAAAAGAAATGCGTACGGAGGGAGAGTGCAATAACCTCCGATTTTATAGTTTCTATAAACCACATCCATCATCGGCCGACCGACGGGATCATGGCCCCTTGATCATTGACCATGCTAGCATCATGGAATTCATGCAGCATGAGTTGAAATGAAATTGAACGTAACGATACGATACGACGACGTTCTAATAGCATACTATCGTGGTGATTCACAAAGTGAAGGTGAACATATCAAGTCAAAGTCAGGTAGTCTGGTCAGGTCTGATTTCGCTGATGCGATACTTGTTGGAAGCATTTTTCCGAGCTGATAAACGTAACTTAATTACATGTTACATTATGATTGATAACACTTCGTCCGATTGAATTGCTTCCAAGTCAAGTCGGATGGCTGAACTCACTGAACAATTTAGGTTTGGATAAATAATGCATTTTCTTCCTCTCTCCTTTCTTCGCCCTCTTTATATCCATCCTTCCCTACGTCTGTGTAGATTAAATGGAAGATGGGGAACAGGTGTTCGTTGTAAGAAAACTGTGTCTGTCTTCTGAGTGTCTTCCATCACTCAATTAGACTCAACCGATTCAGGGATTAAACTGTCACACTAGACTATATAGACAATTACGTCGCGCATTGGCATTACATGTTGGCTAACGTTGAAAGAAAATACTTAATTTCTATTCAGCATACCTACACATGAACCTTATATTGACTTGTTGTGTTAGGTTTACAAATGTACAGGAATACCTAAGCCCGACTTCAAAATTCAATGTGTCCCTAGAATCTCTTCTGGATTCTCTTCTGAATCAGTATACAAATGCAATGCACATATGGATTTAAGTAATTTCTACAATTTTCTCAAGAATGCCTTTACCTATATAATATAATACATACAAATCATCTACCTCTTTTATTTCAGTTCCTATATACACTTACTCAGGGATACGACTTGTCTACCATTAATCACAATCACCATTCCTGCTTTTCATGGATCTCGTCTCGTCTACTTCACCCACTCGTAAAATCATAAACTAGGAAAGGCAATTTATGAATGCAGTCGTGGCGTCGTGGAGTTGACTGCTTGATTACGCAAACCAGAGAGTCGTTAATACTTTGTTCTGATTCACGGTGTCCAGTATATTTCGACATCATATCATCGCCATTACTTACGTTGAAATAACATTGTTATAGGCATATGCAGATGTTAAGCAGGGGTATACTCACGAATCTTCAGTAATTAGCGGTCGAATGGAAGATCCTAAGAATGTATGTCAATTAACTTAAGTGTGGCTTTACAGGCATTGCAGTAGCGTTTAAGTATAATGAGCCGACTAACAGAGTTAAAGTTTGCCAGTGTTGCCCACAAGTGTTTCAAGTGTGTGGGTCTCAAAATACAGCACACTACATCGAATTGCAAGGGAAGATTGAACTCCCAAACCAAATATGGTTACTCTCACGATAACAGTCATTAGTCTTAAGAAATTGCTTCCATATTTGTAGCTTTTCTGTAGGCTAGACCTTCAGTTTCTCCAGGATCCTATTCCTACACCCCACGGCTTGGATATGTTAATAGCAATCATTCCGTTTTCAGTGTTCCACACGAAAGCAAGGCTGGACGAGCACGCGTAGCTATTATATTCTACATACGTGAATACTGAATATGATGAAATTAATTACTTTGTGTGGTTTGTATTTTTTAACTATTTTTGTTGTTTCTGCCCGAGTAGCCGTTGCGAAACGAAAGTCGAAGACTTCAAAATATTACGATTTAAGCTACTCAATTAACAATGACACTATCTATTACCCTGGGCAAACCGTGGACTTCGAATTGCACAAGGACAAACAAGGACTAACCGATAGAGGCTATTGGTAAAAAAGTAACTCAAAAACTTCCAAACTAACTAAGTTTAATTACAGAATTTTACATTCATTTTGTTAAAGGTATGCCTCCTTCTCATTCTGCATGGCGGAACATGGTGGCACGCACGTCGATGCTCCATTTCATTTCACTGAAAATGGCTGGAAACTGGATGACATCCCATTAGACCACATGGTCGACGTTCCATCCACGGTTATCGACGTCGAGAGTTATATCCCGTCCTCTGACGCCTCGCCAAACAGTTTCACCCTTCAAGTGGAGCATCTAATCAACCACGAGCAAGAACACGGCCAAATTCCATTTCATGGTGTTCCCCTTATCCACACAGGCTGGAGCAAGTATTGGCCGGATAAGGTGAAGTATCTAGGGTGGGACAACGCTACATCCACTCTCAACTTTCCAGGGCTTTCAGAAGAGGCAGCAAAATGGTTGGTCACGGAAAGGAACATTGTTGGCATTGGGATTGACACTCCATCCGTGGATATTGGGAACAATGGGGTAACGAAAGACATTTTGATTCCCGACATACATATATCTAGGTAATTCTATTCCTGGTCTAAATCTTACTATAATCTGCAATTTTTACACACTGCTATAGGGCAACCTTCCTGTGCATATTTTGTTCGCTGAAAATAAGATATACAACATTGAAAACGTCGCCAATCTTCACTTACTCCTCAATTTAGATATAAACAGTGACAACGCAAATGAGTCTGCTTCCTCTTCATGCAACCTGCACTTGTTTGTGCTCCCTATTAAAATCACTGGAGCCACGGGCGGACCAGCAAGGATTCTTGCCTACTGCAAGTAAAAGTACATAGGTAGCTTTACTTGAAAGGGATGTTGATTGATATTGACCTATGTACGAATGGAATGCGGTTTTGTTTTAAAATGTTTACGGTTCAAACTTTGATTAACTGACATGTAACATGAGTTAAAGTATTTTAGTGTTCTAAATAAAGCGTCTAACGATTTTTGTGCATATTCGAAGGCTTTGGCACTAGCACTGAACATATAAACCAATTCTGGACTTTCTGATTTGATAACTTTTCCTATTCTCCATATGGTATAATCAACTATTATATTTTTAAGTAAAATTAGCATACGAAGTGGAATGGAAAAATTAAGATGGGAATGTTGGGAATACTGTTGGTTGAAGTAAGATTCAAATGTCATATAAGGCGATCATTCGATGCGATAATCTAATCATACCATAAGTCATGGGAAATATGCGAATGGTTAGGATTAGGTAGGATAAGACACGCCTTCCTATTTCCTATAAACATTCAATACTAGCATATTTACAGTCAGGAAATTATAATATGGAGTTATATTTTATATATTAGTATATATGCAATATCTATTAAAGATACTACTCGAGAAGTGCTCAAGAGCTTCACCCGGTGTTTAACAGTTACCCATCGGTGTCAAACTACAAATTAATTGTAAAACGACCTATATACATACTGCCATCCGATATTTTAACCAATTTTTTTAGTCGGATTCGAGGTTTTTGACGTCTCTTATTTGCAGCGTGCATGTGCGTCGGGAGGGCGTTAATAATAAAGTGCATGCATGTAACACAGCTGCTGTCGATTGAATGATTGAATCGTATCGTAAATCGTAATATGTTAATTAATGAAACGTGTGTGCTCAACGCGCTGCTCATGCTCGTGGTGACGACGACGTTGAGCGAAACGAAAGCATCCTCCGTCCGTCCGTCCCCGTCGCGCATTTGAGTGAATTTTGGTTTTGGTTTCTACTTTGAATAAATTAATTGAATGTAGGTAGGCAGCAGGTAGCTATTAATGTATGCATGTAAATGGGGAGGCAGGCAGGCACTATTTTATCATTCATTATCATTTATCATCATATCAATCATACCAAAAGTGTGCGTTTTGGGGATAGGATTCTGGCCTGTTGTTGTGGACGGATGGATGGATGCGGATGCGGATGGATAGCTCGTTTGTCGTTGTTTTCGTTGTTTGATGTTGTTGTGGGTTGTTGGGTGGGTTGTAGATCGGAACGTCGACAGTTGTTGGAAGTTGGAATTTGGGAATCATTTTGATCGTGAAATCTTCCTTCTTCGTCGTAGTTCTTTGTGGTGTGGATGTGGATGTACGAATATGTGCTTTTTTGAGTGCTTCTGGTTCTATATTTCCAATAGTCTCTGTTGTCATTAAATTCACGATTTTTTCTGGTCACCCGACCGAGTTGCTTGATGACATTTGATAATATCCAAGCGTTCTACACTGAAAATAAAATTTGCCCTGTAGTTGGTTTCTGGGGTGTGTTTTTTTTGTCGCACGTGTAGTTAGAAAAATGTACGACAAGACTTTTTCAAAAGGTTCGGGAGAGAGGAGAGGGGGCAACAGCGCCGGTTGCGAAAGTCAGGAAGATTGCGGGTTTTGTCAACGCCCCAAGTGCGTCGTCCAGTGTGATGCGTGCAAGAAGAAGATGGTGTTCATGCGAGTTCGAAAAACGTGCAAGAAGCATCCGAAGGTGAGGCAAATTCTATTCTAATTGAAATTGCTATTAATTGTTATATTTTATATACTTTTACATGCCTAACGTGGTGGGTCATTGACGGGTGGAATATATGGTACATTATATTCTAATAAGTTGCTTGAAGATTACTCCATAATGTAAATGTGTTTGATTTTGAACCATTTTAGAATTCATTTATGATGGATCTTACGAAATGCCCTCATTGTAAAAGTGAGGAAATTCGGGAAATTAGAAAACTGGGATGGTATGATCAGTCGTACACCTCCGACGATGAATGTACGAACCAAGATGACGCTGCTAATAATGCTAGTTTACAAGGAAGGCGATCTGAAAACGGAAATCGTGAAGGAAGGTCTGTGGTAGAGCCTGAAGTCTCAGTCGTTGGTGAGAAGAACGACGATGACCAAGATACAGACAAATTGATTGAAGGAACTCCGAAAGACGAAATTATGAAGGAAATAGAAGATCTGATGCTTGATGCTAAAATAACTGTGGCACCTTCAACCCCTATTCCCCAAGAAGAAGTGGATCACTCAGCCAAATTATCTGCTAGAAAGAAGTGTGACTGCATTCAAATAGCTGCATGGACCGTATGCAACGAGTGTTCAGATTATCGAACAAAGGTGACGGTTTCTGTTAAATGCAAGGTGCATTCTGGGGTAAGATGTTTTAGATAAATAATATGTCTTTCATATTGTACTCTTATTATATTACGTATGTATATATATAAGTAGTTTCGTGGTTGCCAATAAAATGTTTTTTGGAATGTTTTATTTTCAGTGCTTTACTACTGGATTATCGGAGTGTCCAAAATGTCATACAGATGCAAGCAATCTTGCCAGGTTTGACGTTAATTGAATGGACTGGGTGGACATTTCAGCACGCGCTCAGCTCAAAGTAGTTAATTTGTATTAGGTTGGATTTACTGTTATTGTTATTCGCTTGCAACTAATGCAACTAGTTCGTCTCAAAATGTTTAGGAAAACAATGCATAAATAATAGGTTACAACACGACATATTATTATTTAAGTTAAGACAAAGTTGTCTATGAATATCAACGTAGTGTAGTAGGCTACAATGTGTTGCTCGATTTTCAATATATTGATTTAAAAACGTATAGAATATTTTAATCTTTTTATTTCATAACTAGCACCGTCTCGAACATCTGTGTTTCCTAAAGCATGTGTTTTTTGGGCATTTAACCCATCTTGCTGCGAAACCAAACCCAGTATACATGCACACGTAATATGAGGAGGAACTAGAGTCTTTAGTGTTCGGGTATTTTCCTGGTTGTGTACAATGGACTCCACTTCCACATACCTTGTCTTTTTGTTCATTCATTAGTTTCGGGTGTAAATACGACATTTCATAAGGTGGTATTTGAAATTTACTCAAGGCACCTGACCCAAGCATTTCCGTAAACTTTGCAAGACGCTCTCTCTTTGATACTTTTCCTCCAGACAACCCTGAACTGGCATCACTTGCCTTCCCTCCACTACCGCTAGATTTCCTCCCTGAAGTTATTGTATCTGGGAAAAATAATAGTTTAAAAATTTGGCTTGTCATGTCACCCAGAATAAGGATCTTGAGAGTCTGTTTTTTACCAGGCTTGGGTGAACCTTTTCCATGTCCACATCCTGAAGCTTCGCAACATGAAGAGCTAGGATTAAAACACAGCCCCCTGGGACAATCTGTTATCTGCAGGTTTAGCTGGTCACTTAATTTGAAGCAGTACTTAAATTTGTGCTTATTAGGGAGTGGAAATAGTCCTTCGCTCGAGCATTCTCCTGCTGACATTGACTTACTGGTACTCGGAGCTGCACCTGGTGGTTTCTTACCAGTCTTGCCATCGTCCGTATCAAGCTGAAAGCAGGAATACTGAAAGAATGGGGAAAATGCGGCCGTTTAAACTAATGAAAATAAACCTATCAATGAATGAATCAAAATTAATGAATGATTCGTTAGATTATTTACGACCAGATGACTTTCAGATAACATTACCTCGTCCAAATAAGTCAAGACGATAATCAGCACGGTGGAATATAGAACTAAAGGGACAAGTTTTAAACCCATGATGTAATTAGTTTTACAAGTGAATTCTCATACGTACTTTACCTCTTATACTATGTTATGTCTACGATAGATCGTAAGATTTCAGTTGTCAAGCTCTTGTTGCAATCAATCAAGTGTTGCAGTAAAATGCTAAGCTAATGACCATAATTGCGAGTGTTCAAGGAATGGTTTCTTTGTTTACAGAAATACATGAATAGAGAGAGATATGAATAATGAATATGATGTTATGTTGAATGTAATTGCTTAAAAATAGTTGGTTTTAATACTTATAAGAACAAAGTAGCAAGGTAATAAAAATTCGGACAGAGGATTAGTTTCTCCCATATTTTTAATCATCATTATCACGGCCACATCCATTTATCACGCATAGCTGCCTTTTCTGAATATAGCACGCTGTAGGAGGACAAGAATAACAAGTATGAACCCACTTATCCTTTACCCATAGGCATCTAAAATATACCGATGGGTCCCCGTAATTTTCAACAAATTTGCTCTTTACTCCCGTATTACCAGCTTCCGCATAACAATCTATAGGATACGCTTCGTAACCTCTACATGTGCCAGCGTAACCTTCATCTCCATTATCGTTACAGTTATTAACGCATCTTCTTATGCTTTCCAAAAAGCACCCACGAACTTTCTTGTTGCAAGTGTAGCAAAAGGAATACCATTTTCCTTTGACTTTTGAACATCGAAAATATACAGATTTATCATCCGGATTTGCAAAAAATCCGGCACGTGTACATGGATAACTATCTTGGCTATAGGTCGAACAATCATAGGGTTTGTGATCCCCAGGAATTAATGGGGGAGGCGGCGGTCTTGGTGCTGGGGTAGGTGGAGGACTAGGTGGTGGGACGGGTGGAGGTATCGGTGGTTCTCTAGGTGGAGGTCTTGGTGGTGGAGGTGGAGGAATAGGTGGTGGATCTGGTGGAGGACTAGGTGGTGGATCCGGTGGTGGGACGGGTGGAGGTTTCGGTGGTTTGCTAGGTGGAGGCTTGGGTCGTGCCTCTACAGGTACATAATCACTACAAACCTCCCGTACACAAAAGTTAAGTGTACTGTTGAAACATGTTCGACCAGGACAAATGTTATTCTCGTAAGTCAATATTCCATACAAGTAGAAACATTGATGGTATCTGTGCTCATCCTTGGTGTTTACGAATTTACCCTCGTCTTTGCAAGCAAAGTCGCCATTCACCTGCATGTAAATGTAAGCGTAGGAGAATTAATAAATGAATTTATCTATTGCGACATGAGTCACTGAAATGGTAATAAGGGTTCTTTTTTACCTTGCACAATAGTATGACAAAACTCCACAGAATCACGAATACTCTACGAAGGGGCATTCCGGAGTTTCTTATTTACGGCCTATACTATGGTGTTTCTCCAAAAGTGACGTTTCAACATAGCTACTTTTAAAACTTTTTCAATTTGTGCTAACTTCTTTATAAATGTTGTATTCATCTTCGCAAATAGGATAGATGAATGAATGTGTGCATTCATACAACCTTTTTCAAACTCAATAGAACAATGAGTTACCTCAATATCACAATTTCACCATTATTCTTAAGGTGCAGGTGTAAGCGACTTACAATCGTTACATTTGGTGGATATTGTTTGAAATTAATTAATTATCATTATTTTTGTATTGTTCTAACTTTGAGATGAGCATAATATGAAAAACGACCACTCCTGTCAAGCTCAACAATTTGCTCAGCGCACATGTAATTTCTTTAATACATACTTCACGTTGGTGGTTTGGATTCACATGATCATTTCGTACTGCTCAACTGCGTTAAAATGGTGTAGGAACAAACCCAACCCAATAAATGTATAAGTGTAATAAATATAGTTGACGTGAGCAGGTGTAAAGTAATTACGAGAATAAAACTGAATTTCCCTACAAATTTTTTTACCGAAGCCACTCCACTGGTTGAAACCTATTGAGTTTTCTGGTTATTCTTGAATTGATACGACAGTCTTACGAGAACGAAGTAGGCGAAATTACCACATTTTATGAAAGCCAACAAGATTTGAAATTTCCAATGACTTTAGAATAAATTATATGTTTCGTTTAAGCTACTTACAAAATTAGTCTAAGCATTAACATGTTGTGAAATCGCCCGAGTAAATTGTTCACAAAAGGGTAGTATTCCATCACCCCGTGGCGGACGGCATGCTTAATATGAAAAACGTAAGGACGACACATAGACCCTATACAGCAGGAATATTATAAACACTTATCTTGCTTAAATTCCAAAATACGTTACGACTTTTGAGGAAATAAGTGTAAAATAAGGTACTGTTACCGTTCCAATCACACCATAACTCATAGAAATAACTCCCAAAGCCGAGATGGATACCGGACTGCTAGACAATGAGTCAAGAACAAAAATAGTCTCATTGCTGTCCAACGCTAACCAACGCCTGTTATCGAACAGCCATTGCTTAAAGTAGTTGATCTAATATGGAACAAAGGAATGTCGTTATTCTTGTCATCTTAATTTATCTATATGGTAAATTAAAATATACGCCAATATACGGACAATTAATTAAGGTTAAGATAAGTGTGTCGTTATCACCTCTCGCAGAACTTCCGCCGAACAAATAAAAATGGCAGTTGTCATCACATAAAAAAGCCCAATAATGATCCTTAACAGAATATTCACATCGTACGTGGTATGATTAAAGTGCAGCCCGTATCCGAGTAAAGTTTCCCCTATATAAAACAAAAGGGTTGGTCCAATAGAAGCATTCACTAGGGCAGACAACTTCCTCAAAGATTCATATTGGTGGATAAGCACTTCCGTTTGCTCGGATGGCTTGCATGTGTCCGTTGGCAATTTGCCCTGTCTTGCTGTAATCAATGAGTGATCCAATATCTGCGACGGAGTTATTTTTAAAGGTTTAGAAAACACCTGAATAGGAATGAGTAAAGTAAGAATGTGCATCAAAAGGAAAAAGTCAGAAAAGTAGGCAATAAAGGATTTTGCCATGAAAGCAGCAGAGATCCAAATCGCTATAAATGCTTCCCAAACTGATAATTTTTCTGTTGGATCTTCTCCTGACGGCACAATTCCAGCTTCTATCAGCGTGGCCCTACACCACGAAGCAAGTGAATCAAAGGTTTGAAAGTATACTGGTGATTTGGGATATAGACTCATCACTGCGGTTGATCTTGGCGAAGTCATCCTGCCAATTGCAACCGCCACGTGGAGCCCCATCCAACTATGCAACAAGTGAGAGCACTGCAGTTTGCTGTTACTTTTTAAGGATTTTATGTAGGGGTCAATCGAAACAAAATTTATAACGTGTAGTAAGCAATCCCCTCCATTCCAGAAAGTGTGAATAAGAGTAAGTTTGTATAAACCAGCAAAACTTATTTCGAACAAGGTGAGGACCGCTGTGGGACTGGGTTTAGCAGTGGCCATACTTGCAATTGCTATTCGTGCCAAATATACTAAAATAACTAGGGAATTGGATATGCCGCACAGCACCTGATAAAAAAGTAAGGAAATGTATGAAATGATATTGTCAGAATTCATCATAGTTGTTAGTTTGAAAAAAATAATTAAACCTTTTGGGGGAGCCATTCCGTGCGATAAAATGTTCCAGTTTTGTGGCTTCTTTGAAGCCTGTACGGAGCAAGTAAAAGGTAGTAGGCAAAGTTCAAATAAATGTGGAGGAAGTTTGTAAGCATTGTCATCGCCAAGCCTGAAATACACGGTATGATAAGCTTAATTGGAAGTTGAATGAGGTTTTTCAATAAGTAGTCAATTTGTCCGAAGTAACATTTCTATAATTGGTCCTTTCTTATTGTGCGTGAAATATGTACCTAAATGGGTAGGGTCTGAATTAATACAAACTAAATCGATGAAAATTCAATTAATCAATAAGTAAGTAGGTCAGGTAATAATAATAATAACCAACCAGTCATGTAGCCCCGATGGTTAGCCTTTTAGTTGATTGTTTGCAAACTTAGAATGAAAAATGTCAAAAGCACTCCAAACATCTGATGCATATAACATGAACACGATATATTTAGAATAAAAATTACACAAATTAAAAATATACTGATTCATTCACTCACTGTGCCAATCAGAGTATATGTGATAGAAAAAACCCCACAAGCAGAAATTGATATAGAATTTTCCGTTAAAGAATCCAACACCAGCATTGTTTCAATACTATCAAGTCGCACTGTCCGTCTATTTTGAAATATCCATTTCTTGAAACCACCCATCTGCGCGTGAAAGCCCAACACTAGAAAACAGGTTTCAAGGTTAATTATAGAAGACAAGTATTACTTTCTTGTGCTCACCTGTCTTGAAATCTCCGCAGAAGTGACGAAAATAAGAATCGTCATAATGTAAAACACGATAGTCATTATCCTCATGAGAATATGGACGTATATGGCGTACATAGTAAAGTGTAACCCATACTTTAACAAAGTTTCGACTAAATATGATAAAAGAATCGGTCCAATCCACGAATTAATCAGAGAGGATAAGTTTAACAATGACTCATACTGTTCTATTAACACTTCTAGGCTGGTTTGGTAAAAGATGGTGGATGCTTTATAAATGTTAGGTTTCTTCAAAATTAGTCTGTCACCATTCTGACAAATCTGAGTTTGGGGCGAGTGAAGCCGTTTTCGAAATTCGGTAACTGGAACTAATAATGTTAGTACGAACATTAGTATGACACCATCCAAAAAGAATGCCATCAAGACTTTTGACAGAAAAGCGAACAGAACTAATCCCATAATGAGCATGTCTTGAAACGTTTCTTGACTTAAATCTCTTCTCTTATCAAGAGTAACCATAAATGAAGCCTCATCCTTCAGAGAGTAATACCATTTCGAAAATGAAAACTCCTTTACCGAAAAGTTTATTCCGATTAGGGCAGGGTGTAAGTTTACAATCCCTGTTGTAGTTGGTGATCCCAGTCGGAGTATGCCAACGATAACTTGCAACCCCAACCAAATGGAAATGATTGCTGGTGCCTGAAGAAGATTTTGACTTTGCAAAGATTGAAGATTCGAATCTTTACCAAATAAATTAAGAATCTGTTCTGCCAACTCCTTCTTTTTCCAGAAAGTAGCCACAACGAGACATCGATGAAACACACTTATGGCCATTTCAAACATGGTAAGTACACCTATTGGGTTATGCTGGGGTGATGATGTAATGAACGCTTGTCGACTTTTTGTAATGTAAGCTAGAATAGTAGCTGTGCTAGCCAATCCACAGAGTATCTTAGGAATGAAAAAGTAATGTCGACTTACTGAAACAGTTTAAGATTACTTCAATTTAAACTGCATTTTTACCTTTTGAGGAAGCCAGTCAGTTCGTCTGAATCCGTAGTTCTCATCTTTCGTAAAGCGATACGGAGTTACACAGAGAAAATATGTAAACTTGAAGTAAACGAATATGAAATTTGTAGCTGCTCTCATTTCGTCTAGTAAAGCAATACAACGCTCAATAAGTGTAAAATAGATTGGCCTGGCCTGTTACACGTGCTGATAATGGTGTAATAGTTACTGGGGAGGGGAGGAATAGGAATACTGCCACATTTAGGTAAAGTAACATTTTAATACTTTCTTCCATAATCGTAGGGGTGTGGCATTGTTATTCTTATTTGTATGCTTGTACGTAACCTTGTACGAGTAGCTTGAATGAAAAGCAAAGTCATTTACTGGAATAATTTAGAGGTTTATTTTCGAATATCGGCTTCAATTTTATGTACACAAAGAAGACCCACTCTAACTATTTGGCATGAACACTTCAATAGGGTAAAACCACTAGCACACTGCTGAACAGAGCACAGACAGCGTACTTCTAATTCACACGAAGTACTGAGATATTATTGTACAATAAATTAGTAGAATGTTAAAGTATGCATATCAAACTAAGGAGTGTGTATCCTCCGTTTCTCTCTATGCCTCTACTCACTGGGTTATTTAACCGATGAGTGGGGATCCATAAGCTCCGTAAGCTCCAGCGTAGGCTGGGGCTCCATATCCGTAAGCTCCGTAAGCTCCAGCGTAGGCTGGGGCTCCAAGTCCGTAAGCTCCGTAAGCTGGGGCAGCAACAGCGTGGGCAACCTAGAAATCATCGCAAATTATATAATTAATTTTCTGGAGATGGACGTTATGGAACGGTATTCGAGGATTGGACGTGGAAATTAGCTTACTGGAGCAGCGACGGCCAATCTAGCAGCTGGGGCACGGGCAACGAAGGCGGTGGATTGGGCTACTGGAGCAATGGTCTTTTGGACAACTGGGGCAGCATAGGCAACTGGGGCATGGGCGTAGGTGGCAACTGGAGCGTGAGCGTAGGTGGCGACTGGAGCAGCGGCATAGGCTGGTACTCCTCCGTAGGCGACTCCTCCGAGTCCACCGTAAGCGAGTCCACCGGCATTGACAGCGACGGCGACGGCAAGAACGATAACGGCGATCTAAATGGAAACATTTAAATGTTCAACTGAAAATTTGACAAACTATATATGCCTAAGTTTCTAGAGACCATCCATTTCGCAAAATACTTACGGCTTGCATGATGATGCTTGTTGTGGGGAAGTTAGACTTCAGAAAATTGTTGGAAGTGGTTGATTAGACTTGAGAAGGTGAACTGATGCCTTTGCTCATGTTTCCTGTCACCTTTTATACAAAAATTATTTTCCACATTTTCTTCCCATATTGGTACAAGCCCACAGCTCCACCTACTCCAGGTCACACCTTCACTTTATCGTTAAAATAGCTTAGCATAAGAGAAGCAACGAGTGGATAAACCTTAGTTACCTTCATGAAAGTGAATTGGTTTACAGCTGCAAAAAAATTGGTAAACAAAAAGTAAAGGTACTACTTGACATCTACTACTTTTACATCTCCAAAACATGGAGGCAACTCCTCCAACTGTTGTATACTATATATCCAACGATGCAAATAATGATAAGCTGTTAATAATTGTATCGTGTAGTCATCACTCAACATAGCCATGGACAATAATAGCCAAGCATTATACAACTTGACAAAATAATGAAGAGAGCAAAAATCATTGAACCATTTATTGGCCATCGGGTGATCTGTCCCTTGCTTGCTCAAAATATCTTCATCTAATATGCATAGGGCCACAAACGACAAATATCCGTAAAAGACAGCAACATTGTGTTTGTTGTAATAAAAATGTGTATAAGGAACGGTAGATAGAAGACGCTGATTTTGTTGAAGTTGATACTATTTTTGCAGCAGCGAGCAGCAGAGCAGCGATACATGCACCACCAGCATTTGAGGAGGATACCGCATACCGGTCGGAATGCCGATTGAGAGATTGTTAGTTCGAGATGATGTGGGATTTGAAGGGCACTCTCTCAAGACATGTTGCACATTACTTGTGCAAAAGCTGTCATTTTACTGCCGTAACTCAAACTTTGTAACGAGTTTTGTCCACTTGCAGGCCGGTCATGCATGCCATATGTATTCGATGTGGATGTCATCGTCAATTTTTTTTAGCTGTGCTGTGATCTTGATATCTAGTAACAAATTGTCTCAGGGACTGGGCAGCTATATATATTGCCTGATGTATCAGAGACGATTGATGCAAAAGTTGATTGCACATTGCACTATCTGATTTTTGCATTTTCTCAATTGATTACTATCATTAGCAACTTGTTTTCCAGATGAAATGAGCAGCTTTTTAAGATTTTTTGTGCAGATCAGAATGATTTGTCGAGGGATATTTAGCTCAGTTTCAAGATCATCACTAGCATGAACCACCGCCTCTCCACTCTGAAATGAAATATTCAAAACAAGTTGAATGCCTCAAGCTAACTCGTGGATAAAAAAGAGCAATTCGTGCTCTTTTATACGTGATATTAAATTGCTTACTTCCTGACCAAAAGCCGACTACTTATTATTCAGAATTAATTGTTGGATATCTATATTGGATCTTAAATTCTTAAAGCTAACTTTCATTCAGGAATATTAACCCTATCCCAGCAGATGTTTTCCAATAATAAATGTTAGTACACATATATAGGTACTAGGTAGGTACAGGTAAATTCCTTCAGTTTTTTTAGATCAACTGACATGGTATGATGTTACAATACTTACAATTCGTCCTGGTCAAACCCCTCTACCAAAATGCATATCAAAGTATGCAGTACACAATTCTCATTAAAATGTTGACAATTTTCAACAAAATGATTTACATATATAAAATAAAAGATGTGTGTCAACTGTGAGTTTAATTCAATCAATCAATCCGTCAATAATTCACACAATCACACACACTGGCAGTGTGTTAACATCACAACATTACACAAATCTAGCACCCTTCATTTGCATAATAACAACCTCATGAATTTCGATATGATAATGCATAATAATAAGCAGCTATCCCATACTTTTGCATATATGTATAAACCCATATTGAATTTATAGATCCGTGATCCCAAATCTCAACTGCATAACATGATCCCAATTAACTCAAAGTGAGAAGTGACACATGTTCCCCTCGCAGTTCTCAATAACTGTACCTTTCTAAACTAGAAAATTGATAATCAGAATGAGAGCTCAAACCTCAAGCCTTCGGCCAGAATAGCAAATTAGTATGTGGTCGTGTGTGTGACGAGTGACGTGTTGCACCGTTTTGTTAAGTCCATTCCATTTCACCTGCAATCGGTCATGGTTAAAAAACTATTGCCGACATACATGCAATTCCAGAGGGTGCATACATTTTTAACGACTCACTCTTAATCAAATATTAAAAGTCGTAAAATTTGAAAAGCTAAACACGAGATAGGGAGGACAAGATCCACGTACATATTAGGTATTAATTACCATTTCTAACCCTGCAAAAACTTGCCTGAGCAAGGTAATTTACACATTTATGAGTCACGATTTACAATCTGAATATCTGCATCTTTGTTTGCATGTGTGTCTGTCAAATCCATAGAACTACCTACGTGTAGAATTTCACATGTAGCTTAATTTAATTCGTGCGCTGCACAAGAAAATACAGAGTGCTTTTTAAAGTCTTATTGTTAGATTAGGGAAAATGACACAGAAAATTTTCGCTGTAGTAATATAACTTTAATAATGACCCCGTATTTAGGATTTATTTTCATTTCAGCTTCAATAATTTTCCGTGGTAGATTACTCAAACACCCATTATCTGTTAACTGATTAGATAGATTAGGTAGATCTCTTAATCTCTTTCTGGTGGCCGTTTTGAGTATCAGTTGTACCGCACTGTATCCATTGGCCTCTTGCATATTATGCTTTGATTTGTAAATCAGTTTTTATAAATATCAGTCATGTTGACGCTGTGCACATGATTTCATGCTATATAAACTTTGTACAGTTGATTATTATTCATGATTTAACAGAAATACATAAATCAGATTTGTCAGCCAGTGAGTCGGTCACTTCAGTGGAAGAATTAAACCTAACAATCACATCCGACAGAGCTCTAATATCCCCAGTTAAATAAAGAAACACCTCCAGATCAGGATGAAATCTTGCAAAATTTACCCCGAAGAGTATATAATCATATATATATATATATAATCATGGTGGCTGACAGCATAGACATCAGCATACACGAACCTGCTTTAATTGACAGCTAAAAGAATTTTAGTAAAATGATATTTGGTTGGAATATGCCCAATTTCCATCATTGTCCTTAATAGCCATATACACTCCAAACAAAGTAATTTGAACGACACGAACACTCATAATCCTGTTTTGAATAGGATTATGACTTCGTCCCTGCAGACGGTCACCTTGCAGGCGGGTCGCGAAGTTATACGGTGGAAATATCGTCTTGCGAAATGTGGTATAGATAAAGTATAGTCTGTGCTTAAATTGCCCTTTGGCGAAATTTGATTGAGGCGTATGAGTCTTCGACCCTTTCGTATTGAGAAATTGAAATTATTAGCAGGGAATATTCATTACTGTGAAGTGAAGCCTTTATTGTAATGTACCCTCCATTACCCAATGTTAATTCGAGTTCAATTTTACACTCAATTTGCAATTTGGTATGAAATCAAAGTCTTGCCTGATTTACATAGTCTTTACATAGTTTTCTGTACAACATTGACTTTAAAATCCATAAATGTAGGAAAATATTATTTCTTATACCATAAAAATATTTCTTATTAAGGTCTTTGTTAAAATCCAAATGAGTGACAATAAATGCTGCATATTGCTGAGTATAAACATGCTAATTTCGGTTTCCTAAGGTTTACAAGAAGCTTTAATTATCTAGAATACAAAACTGATAATTATATGATAAGGCATGAGGAAGAATGTTTGGAACAAGGAATATACCTTCAAGAAAATATATGATGCCCATAATATTTCTGGAACATTAATAGGTAGCATAAAATTACTTTTATCGGTATGTTGTTATGAATGCTTCTGTCAAAGCCCTGTGACAGAGCAGTGCGGTGGGTATGTGGCAGCATTGAAGTGACAAAGCATGGAACGATGATGTCATCGCCAATATGACTATACTTGCGTTCCTGTAAACATCCTGAACCTCGAGGCAAGGTACGATTATACATAACACAGTAATGCAGTAGCATCTTTTAACAACATACCTAATAATAATATATATATCTATTTGCATCTCATCTTTGGTTATGCGTTTTTTATACCTATATGTTGATGAATGTACAGTATAGCCATAGATAGTCTTCATTTAGGCACCGTCAATTCTCAATCCATTACATGATCACCATTGTGGCCTTGTTCAGTTGAAGTCATTAATGACAATGAGGAACCGGTCTGTGTATAGTCAAATGTTTTAATAAATTGTTTTCAAATCATGGGCGTAAGTGGAGTTTTGTTATATCTATCAGGACTCGCTCTACTACTTCTTCTTCTGCAGCTATCGTGTTTTGGAATACGCTGGGTTGTCAAAAAATGTAGTAGGAGGAAGAAATATTCAAAAGTGTCATTGCTCAATTTTCATGATTATGAAGCAAACATTCCATCAACTTTACCTGAAGTAGACAAGGAATTCCCTGTTTTGCCACCGGAGGTATGTAAGACCCCCCAAAGTAACGAACACTAAATGACTATATAAACAAAAGGGCTTGTTTTCAACATACCAATTGTATGAACTTTGTTTCTAGCTGTGGATTTCCATATTTGAACTCTTGACCCAACCCCAAGACACAATTAACTGTATTAATGCATTTCCAACCTGGAATTATATTCTGGCCGATAAAAAAATTTCATTGTTGTTCGCAAGTGTGAGTTATTCGATGCAAAAATTGGTCGTACTTGTATATACTATGTATATTATGCTATTTTTGCGAGCAAATATTGCATTCCAAGACTAGCACACTTTTTTTTCGTAGGGTTTGCCACATGTAGCAAAATATTTGACGGAGAATGACATCAAAACTTGTCGCCTTGTATGCAGTCTTTGGAAGTCTGGAACGGACCACATGCTACAAACATTATCGTGCAGATCAGGCTCATACTCGTCGTACTATTATCCCGATCATGAAACATGGCTGACCCCCACCAAAATACTAAACCTGGACGATTTCGAAAAGTACTTACAAGCCTTAGACATGGACGTAGAAGAGATTCAACCTCAAGCTAAGAACCCGTTTCTGAGTAAAAGTTTAATCATTCGGGTTTCACCAACGGATATTGAAGTCGACGATGACACACTCAATCTTTATTGTTCGCAAGTATCCATGCTTATCTCAGCATTTGGGTTACACGTGAATCGTCTCGTGTACAATGTCAAAGCCCGTGAGGATTTACATAATTTCCCCACACTTCTTAGAAACCTTCCAAATTTACAGTATTTGGAAATTATTATCGATTTCAACACTGGCCTAGACTATGCCATCGGTGTTCAAAACTAATTTGCAAGGACCTCTACCTCCGTTGCCTCACCTGAAGTCTGTGATTGTCACAAGTTTTTCAGAAAGTCTACTTGCACCAATGATTCTCCAGGCCTTATTGAGGGATTATAAAGATCAACTGGAAACCTTGGAATGTATGGCACTCCACCTTAGTAAAACTGGTTCTGAAATGCCTCACCCTCTGGAACTTACACTGCAATATCCGTCTGAAGCATTTTTAAAACCGATATCGTTTGTTTCCTGGCCCCTACAAAAATTGGATATGCTGTTTAAACGAAATGTTCCGGACGACTCAAAAATATCCTTTACGACTTTGTTCCGCTTTGTGAAATTATTTTCAGATTCACTCACCTACTTGAAGTTGCATCTCACTTTGTGGAAAAAGGAGTGGATATATTTAGAGGAGAGGAAAGGCCCTAATTCAGAAAGTGTGTTGAACGCCACTTTCCCCAAAATGAAGACACTTTGGCTTTCTGACGATCTCATGGAGGTTGCATTAGTTCATGACCTTGTCAAATGTTTCCCGGTGCTGGAACATCTTTATATTGATATGGGTTATGGGGATGATTATTTCCGTGGAAGGAAAATTTTTGATACAGAAAACAAAATTTGGGGGTTGTGCCACAGATTAAAGGTAATTGAAAGGGTGAGAGCCGCCTTTGTTAGCCCACCGCCTACT